>JAAXYX010000714.1:0-32039 GCA_036851915.1 Ptenothrix huangshanensis | reverse complement strand
AAGGCTATTCGATAAGCTCAGCACTTTCCGTGCAGTTGCTCTAAGTCAATTTAATCCTACAACCTTGGATTAAATCTCGTAGACGAGACGTGAAAGGAAACTATGGCATGTATTACTGGATGACGAAGGAACTTACTATCAATAGTTAGCGCTTCAATCGATTCATTCACTCCTTCTGTTAATGCTTAGGCCAAAGTTCGGCCCTTCCCTACAGAGTAGTAGGCAAACAAGTAGGCGGAAGAGAAGGGTGGGAGCTGTTAAGATACATCTTAAAAAATCAAAAAATGAAAGTGGAGATAGAACCATCATATCGCTAATATAATATTAGCAAGGTAAGGATGATAATTTAGATCATTCAAAAGTGCAATTTAGCAAGAGTGAATAAAAACTTCCGATATCTCTCTTTCAGTTATGATTGAGTACTGAACTTCAGCGTTCTTTTCCACTGTATTCGGTATTTTATAACTTAAAGTCCTTCTGTCCCCCACTATTTTTGGTATTCTCTACCTCTCAAACTGTGGTTGAGGTAAAGAACACCAAAGACAGTGGGTAGAGAAGAGCTTTGTGATAGATAACACCGACTACAGTCGGGCAGTAAGAAAATTAAATTAGAGAACACAGAAGATTAATCCTATGATTGTTCATAATTGAAGGAAGGCAAATTGCGGGAAATTTCCTACTTACACACTCATTGTAGTTTGCAAAGAGAACGATTGCCCTAATTATAATAGAGATTCGCTGTAAAGTCGTATACGTATTTGATTTTTTGTGTAGAATTGATAAAATTAATGAAATTTCGTAAAACAAGTTACATGACAGTAGTAATTTTTACAATTTTGGTAAGTACTAATTTACAGCAACTGGACATATCTCGTAGGAGTGAGAAAGAGCTATGCGTATTTTTCGTTAAAATGAAAATAGGGTATACGCGCCGAGCCTTACGATTTAAATGAAAAATGAGTATAGATCCTTTTCACTCTTAGACGATATATAACTCCGTCATTATGGTATTAATTATAGGATTAGGCTGTAATGATAGGTACTGACAAACGGTATTGATTTTCGTCATTTAGTCAGAACAAGTACCTAGTACCTATGTATGTACTAGTTAAAATTAATTCTTTTTTCTTATTTGCCTCAACTCGATCGTGGTTCAAGCCATTTGAATATCGACTGCAGCAGAAATTGGAAAGAAAAGGGAATTCTCCAGTCAGGATAACTTTACATTGTGTGGAATTTTCGCGGGACAAAATTAGATATAGCCGATAAATTACAAATCACAATTTGTTCGCTCTTTCTTTATAAATTCGTTTAATAAGTTGATCAAATAGTAAGTATAAATTATTAAACTCATTTTTCACTTGTGGTAAATGGTGATTTCATATTTATTTTAGATACATTGAACTCGTAAGTTGCTCCTAATAAATACTTGAAATGTATTCAGTAATTGATTGGAAAATGTTTCAATCCTGCAGCACATTTTATTCAGAAATGTGCCGGTGAAGAATAGATATCTCTATATTGCATTCTGCTGTTAAAATTAAAACCTTCAAATTACAGTGAAATTTCATTAAAATGTAAAGTTTTCGTTTCAACAGCAAAGTGCAACCTGGAGAGTTTCATAATTCATCGACGAATTATTATGATTCGTCATCATAAATATCTGCATGGAAAACAATACGTAAGTGGTAGTAAGTCATAATTAGATTATCACCGAAATTTGCTATATGTATTAGTGCAGTGAGCAGTATTAAAAATATAAAATCATGACTTTAATGCATCGTGTTACTCTACTGGTAGAACTCGAAGCCGTCCTCACCGTGAAGGTAATGATTTTAAGCGCAGTCGGAAATACAGGTTTACTATCGTACTGGTGGTAAACTTTGTTACCATTTTGGTTGAGTCATATATGCATTAAAAATGGTAATGATTTATGACTATTACCAAGTTTTGTTGAGTGTAGATCCGAAGGGAAGACTGGTGGAAGGGTAAGGAATTTAGACTTAAAGAAGGGCGAGAGGGTGTAAGGGTGGGGACTTTACGGGGTAGCCTCAGAAGGAAGTTCTATTTTATTTTTTTCGAATGTGTAACGTGTTGGGAGCAGAGACTGCAGAGACGGTGGAGCAAACTGTGGACGTTTGTGAGCTTTCATTTGAGCTGAGGAGTTGTCTTGAAATGTCTAGTTGAGGAAACTGTTCTTGGGTTCACGCACAGTCATCTCATCCTCGTCATCTGTAGTTCGCTGTAGTTGGAGTTCCAAGAAAAAGTTTACCTGAGGCCTACTATACTTTTTGGAATGTGTGAGGCAAAGAGCCGGGTGGGGATCGTAATGTTGTGCGTACTCGAGCCATGCGGCTAGCTGCAGCCCCTAACCCCAATAGCAACAGGAGATGCTGCTTTGACTACTCCGATCCTCAGTTGTTTCTAGCACGCCTTCAGGGCAAGTGTGGGTTTACGTGGTGTGTGAGGTGTAATACGTTCTCAACTTCTGCTGCTCCTCTTGTGTGCTCTTCCTCCTATTAAGTTTTGCTCAAGAAAACATTCTGGTCGGTGACTACGCTGTTAAAAAAAATTAGCATACTCGATGGTGTACAAAAATCGAAAAATTCGATGTTTAAGTTCAAAATTGTAAAAATTGTGAGATAATAGATTTCTAATCGGTGTCAACTGGTTTGCCAGCTCTTTGGCGGCCTAATCTATAGCCGATAAAATGTGTAAACGGCTAAAATTCCTAAGTGGACGGAAATTTAAGCGATTAAATCCAGAGTGTGTGGTCTACTTACAGTTAATTGTGTATGTATTTTGTGTATTACTGTGTGTATGTGCTACAGGAGCATCCAGTCAAGGTACTGAACTATCCCATTTTTTTCAAACTTTCATTCCGACAATTTATGTACATTGTTTAGCGTATAGTTGGTCACCGGAAATTGTATTATGTGTTGTAATACGTGTAGGTATATGCCATCTGTCAAAAATAATTCGAAAGGTTTTCTAAGTTTCGTTTTTACTGAGTGACACTAACTTATATAAATAATGTATTCTATCCAGCAGGGGAATGTTTAATGTTGACTGTTACAATTTTATTGTTATTGTCATACACTTACATTATTTTTATTTTTCCCTATCAATATGAACACTAAAGTCATTGAATAGAAGCAAGACAAAGGCCTCTCGATTGTTTGTAGGTTTGTACTCTATATTATTATTATATAAAGGTCGGCCCTTCTCTACAAATGACAAAGTAGGCTTACACGTAGGGGGAAGGAAAGGGTAGAAGAAGTTAAGATAGATCCGAAGGAAAGGTTGGTGGACGGGTAGAACTTAGACTTCAAGAAGGGTAAGAGGGTATAGAAGAGTGGAAACTTTACGGCGTACGGCGTAGCCTCAGAAGGAATTACTGTAATAATTATGTTTGTTTTAAATTTTTTAAATTGTTAAAAAGCTCAATGTAAAGCGTTATTTACATGCCATCGCCCCCCCCCGTTCAATATAAAAACTTTGTATTATGCACAAAATTGTTGTTAAAATATGAAATATAAAGTAGATAAATTAGTATCCGAATTCGCAATTTATATCCCACAAATTGTTGAGCAATGAAAAGTTGGCGTGAACTTGAAGTAGCCTGAAATGAATTTTGTCCAAATATGCACCAAGCATTAGTTAAGTGATTCCCGGCCGTTTAAAGTGGACTTGCCAGAAGCCCCAATAGAGTTCCGTTCAGTTGCTGAGCACAAGCGAGTCACTTATCAAGAGAGAGCCTTTCTTACTCCTCTCGTATGCCAATCTTCATGATGTCATGATTCGTCACCAATTCATTCGTCATCACCTTTGTGAATCATACATTAGTTCATGTTTCATCAAAACAGCACTCAGAGGAACAAATAGTTATGATTAAAGCATGAATTCATTTTGCTGATTTAACTTAAAAGTTCAGTGAACAAGTAGTACTCAAACATCCTACCATAGTTTCTAATCTGTTTAATTCCTCTTAAATGTATGTACAAAAATAATTGCTACCAGTATTTGGTGGCTACAAATCTAATAAATATATAACTATGTCCGGTAGGATAGCTTGCTATTTCGTAGTGTTTGGGAATAATCATGTCCAAATCCATGGAATATTAACCGTACACTCGAGTTCTCCCACCTGTCATCTCGTCACACTTTACTCTTATGTATTTCCACAGATTTGTAATTAGCGAATATCGAAAATAAGGTATCTCATAATCAGTTCGATCTTAGTATTTATGGAAACTTGTTAAAGATGAGACGAATTGAAGGACACGAGTTTTACGACTGTTTTAACTTCAAAAAGGCTACCTTATCAAATAATTATAGCAAAGAGCAATGACAATTCGTGTCGTACACGACAATATCACACCTGTTGGCCTTTTACAATTTATAAAACTACTACAGTAAGCTGCATCGTCGATAATGAAGTTTTTAATTATAAGTTATTGTTTGATCCACACTGACGAATTAATAAGAATGGTTAGCCTTGAATGAAACAAAACTATACTAAAATAAATTACATATACATATATGTAATTACCGGTACAGTGGTAATGAGGTTTTTAATAATAAATTAATATTAATTTAGTACAGATATTATTTGATTTAGACTGACGAATCGAGCAACCACACACTAATTACATCGTAATTATTTGCTCGTCCGTTTATTTTTCCACCTTCGTTGCGTAGGCACTTTACATTCAATGCCAACCAAGTCCCTCCTTGCCCGTACAGGTGCAGTTCATGCCTCGTATTAGGAAGCATGGAATTAACGAACTCTGTATGCAGCTTTAACCTGCTAACGTTGCTCGTATGGTGCGTATTGCAAGTTCACTGCGCATGCTCATTTTGGCTTCCTTACCATGCCTTCCACTTTTTGGCCCTTGCTTGGTCCAACATTGTAAGTGCCGTGGATTCATAAGGATGCTGACAGGCCTTAATTACCTAGTTAAATGCCATTATCGGGTTAATTCTGGAAAATCGGAAAAAATGGATTTATTTTGTAGTCGGATTCCAGGAATGGGGCATTTTTAAATATTTTTTAATATCGTTTATTTGCCAAATTTCCAAACAAAAAAGAACCAGAATGGCTCATCAAAAAAAATTCGTGCTGGCTGAGATTGTTCTTTATAAATAGGTAATATACTGTTGTTTGGGAAAATTGGAAGAAGGGTACAGAAGGCTAGAAGGGTAGGTGGAAGGGCTAAGAGTGGAACAAAAAAGTTTATATGTCGAATGATGAAGTAGGGAAGGAAGGATTTTGTTTTGCCGGCGTTTATATTATATAGTGTGAAGTATAAATATGCATAATGATATAGTAGGCGTATTAATAATTATATTATGGTAACAATTTTGTAGTTGCTTAATAAATTGATGATTCCAAAACTTAAATAATCTGTTGTTAGGGCTCAACCATCGTCGCCGGCATCATGGAGATGACCATCCTAAGCCAAGAGCCCGTCGCTTCGGCAGGGAAACTCAACCGCCATCAATAGTTCTTAATGATCAGGCGCGAGTAACAGATTACCCATTTTATAAGGTAAGAAACGTTACTAAAAATTCCCGCTAATTGCAATCCATATAATTATTCTTAAATTATACTTGTATTTTTACTTTAAAAGTTGTTGTTTATGTTGTATTAATGCAGTAAATTATATTTTTATCATTTTAATTAATGCTTAAAATGAAGTTGTTTTTTTTTTTGCTTCGACTGCTTCAAAATGTTTCGTCACTGTTATAAGTCATATATGGGGTAAGGATACTTGCGATTTGTAGGTAGGTATGTTAGTTTAAAATTTAGAAGCCACTATATCTTAAACGTATTGCGATATATGTTGTTCATTCTTTCTCAGTTACCTAATAATCTGACTTCCATAGTTACGAATTTAGAAAGGTTTACTGGCTGGATTTTCTATTGAAATAAATTTCCGCTCCAATATAGTACCTTTTGTAGATTGTAGATACCTACCTATTATGTGTAGGTATCTTCCTGCCCTTTAAAATTGCTTAGACACTCGTCACTTCAGTGCTCGGAAAGAGTGATGAATTCTAGTCATTTATGGTACCATTGGAAAACTCAGGTTTAGAAGAACAATCCGAGTAAAAATATTGTATTAATTTGTCCCGGATTGTGATACTATTCTTTGGTAAATACATAATAAAATCAACTATCAACGCTAATAAATAATGGTAGGCGCCATGAACCTGATTGATGAATAGGTGCATTTTTCATTAGTAGCATTATTTTAACAAGGGAAGTGCGAAAAATGACGTAATTGAGTATTGGGTGGATCACATTCATCATGATGACGGACAATGCTGAAGATAGCCATGTAAGCCCGTGTTAAGCCGGTATCGGTGGGGGTGGGTCCAAAAATGACAAAATATTTTTAAGCGTATATTTTGCATATTTGATAGCGCTTGAAAGTCATCCAGTATGTAGCTTAGGGCTTGCAGTTACTGTACAGGATCAGGACATATAAATATTTCATCGATGGTAATTACTTGTGCAGTATAAAAAACTTTTTGGTAGTATGTTAGTTACTTACGCTGTGCTAACAACTTTCAGCACTGAAAATTAGGATATATAATTATACGTTGATTTCTGCAAGCGCCGTTATCGACAATTCATGTATAGTCGTCTACTACATAATATTTCAGTATAATGAGAAGTGGTGAACTTAACGAAGTAAAATAATGTTTGGAGTATGTAATATTGTGTTGTTATCCCAAATTCAGTACCAGCCTGTCTTTTTGGTTTTACATACATAGGCCAAATACTTTTAAGTGTTGCACTTGGTTGTTTGTAATACGTTATTAAAATGAAAGAGTTGTTCATGTTTTGATGATGAAATTATTTTACTGATTTATTTATCATTATAACTGTAGCTTCTAGAAATTTTTCAAATAACGTCCTACACGTACAAAAATTAGCAACGTTTGACATTCATTATTTTTTTAAAATTTTTTTTAATCATTTCGGTCGGGCCAAGTTGTTACAATTAAATTATTTTTTATTATCGGTAGGTATATGAGTGGTGGGAGGTAAGTACATATACTCTCACCACTTGAGCTAAGGATGGATGGGGAAATAAGTTATATTGGGATGTTAATAATGTAGGTGTAATTAGGTAATTTATTACATTATCTTCTCCATAAGTCATTTTCGCATACCCACTTTATGTTTGAACTAGTTGCTGTTCGTCGGTAGCAAACTTTCAATAAGATTATATTAGTGCTGTTACCTATGTGCAGTCGAAGTGAAAATGATTGCAATGTACTTAGCTACCTATTATTATCATTATTGATTAACTGTTCGCCGATGAATATAGTTTATTATTGATGTTTTCAAAGACTTCCTGGCTAAGTTTTTACACAAGAAGGTCGGTGTTCTTGGAAACAGGCAACACTAATATACATACGGCTGTTCGTTATGTACAGATTTTTGTAGTTCAGTCACACAGGGATTTATACATAATGGAAGAAACAATTTGTAAGGTTTTCTATTAATGCAAGCAATGATGTTGATTGTAATTTGTAATTATAATTATTCCGATCCTTGTCAGTTTAAAATTTCATGATGTTGAGTAGTCTTACAAAAATACCCACATATCGCCGACGAAGAGTGAAAAGAGCTATACGCAGTTGACCCCTTAAGCAGAATACTAATGTCATTAATGTCGGTTGAGCATTTAGTATGCACAGCACGGGGTCTGATTCGTTTGGCATCTTTTCACTCTTTAACGACGATATACATAATTATATTTATTGGTTGCATCATCGTCTATTTATTATAAATAGGTTGAGATATCAATAAACATTCTGCATTTAGAAACGAACGGTTTAGATATTTAGACGGCATAATGCTGCGATTTTTTATGAATTTAAGTATCTACATTATGACTTACAGATTGAACAGATTGACAACCGTGGGCAGCAGAATTTAAATAAGCCTAATTTTTCTGAGTGTGGAAATTATAATCCAGAAACTTCAGAAGGTCAACCACAGGGTACGGCGGTTATTCAGGTAAGGGTTATGTTTTTCGCCCCAATCAAATTCCTAGTTTAGGAGTGCAGAACTGCTTAATTTGCGAATTTCAATACACGAATAAAATATACAAACAAATAGTATAGGAGGAAGTAGATAGTTATGAAATTTGATTTATTCGACGTCGATTTAATATTTACACCTATTTACAACAAAAATGACAAAACTAATTTTTCGTACGTTTAGATTGAAGCTATAGATAAGGACCCGAAAGATTCTGGAGGGAGTGTTACATATTCAATAGTTTCAAACGACCAGACTCAAGATTCGTTCGCCATTGATCCTCAATCAGGGTGGCTAACAACGAAAAAAGTAAATTCCAATTCAAACCATGTATCATTCTTGAAGAAACGTAGTGAAAGATAAGAATACATCTGTGTAACTGGTGTTCGAAAATAAGCGAGGGGGTTCTTGTTTGACTTGATTCCGTTATCTGTTTCAGTCTTTCGACCGGGATGAACCAACCCGAGAGAAGGAGATTTACGTTACAGTGAGAGCGACTGATAATGGGCGTCCTCCATTGGATGCCGTGTGCACCCTGAAAGTGAAAATTTCGGATATTAATGATAATAAACCGATGTTTGACAAATATGTAAGTACTTCTGTTCTTTTTTAGCTCGTTCTTGTGTTCAACTAAACTCCAGTATTTAGTTTTTCAACCTTATGGCCCAGAAATAAGGGTTCTTACTAATAGAATATGTCTATATATCAGGCATTTATGACTTGTTTCTTGTATATATATATTTAATGCTATCCGGTGTGAAGCCGTATCGTGGTTTTAACCAAAAGGTAACACCTGAATCGAGTTCAGCCTCGTAATTGTTGCATCAGTTCTAGTCATTACCAAGCTCTTTCTTCTGCATGTATCAGCCATATCAGGCCATCATTTTTGTATTAGCTATATCCTTGGGGATATACACACGAATTTCACATTTTTTGGTACTCATACTTTGTATGTGATCGCTAACAGGAGTACAAAGAATCCATTCCGCGAGACCAAGCTGTCGGTCAAGTTGTCATGAGGATCTCCGCTACTGATATTGACGACGGAAACAACGGAACAATTGTGTATAGTCTGGAACCTCATGCTTCCTACCCTGGTGACATTGACTACTTTCAAATTGTGCCTCTAAGTGGAGAGGTTAAATTGAAGAAACCAGTAGATGAGGTAACTGAATACCATACTCGTAATCATATATTAGGACACTGTTACGGCATATAAGTTCATCTGCTAGTGAATTTCTCATTTCCCTCCACTAATAAACTTTTTGACTTCTAAGTCCTACTCTGTGTAACTTATCTGATATCCAACATACGATGTCAAACTTTTTCTTTCAGCACAAGTCTCGATTCTATCTCATGGCGGTTGCTTCCGATCAAGGCACTAAACCCTTAAAATCCGAAACTCCTTTGGTTGTAGATGTTGTGGAACCCAACAAAAAACCTCCCTCATTTAATACCTTTCAGAATCATATCAAGCTTAAAGAAACACTCAAAGACAAGACATCCAGTATTGTCCGAATTGAGGCAACGTAAGTTTTGGAAGTGCAGAGGGAAATAGCATAACTCTACCATACAGGGACATAATTATATCCGGTGTGATTATACAATTTAAACAACCACGCGGTTCTTTTTTAAACAGAGCGAATTCAGATGACGGGATACTCTTTTTTGAACTAATAAGTGGCCAAACTGAGCCAACTAATAAGGGTAAAGTTTTCACATTGGAACAACAAGGTAACATTGCGTTATTGAAACTAGAGAAAGATCTGGATTATGAAGCTGTTGCCGAATATACTCTTACCATTAGAGCTTGGGTACGCGTATTTCATACATATATAATTTTTTCTTCGTATTCTTTATTACAACCAATAATGTAATTTTTATATGTTATAATTTACTGTTTCGTAACTAAGTGGAATTTCTCAGAGGATGTTAAGCTTTGCACTTTCAACTTCGATATTACATTATTTACGAATTGGATGCATTTGTTCTCGCTAAGTATTTTTGATTTAATATAAATTGTATTTTTTGTATTTAGAATAAGTATAACCTTGCGGCGGAAACGTTTATAAAGGTGGAAATAGAAGATGAAAATGACGAAAAACCTACATTTCAAGAAGTCTACACTGGAAGTGTCCTTGAAAATGAACCTCCTGGAACACTTGTAATGCGAGTAAGAGCAATTGATCTTGATGGAACAGCACCTAATAATGAGGTAAGTATCCAAATTTCGTACCAAGTCGTTTTTAGTTGTTATTGACTTTTAGGAATTTTTAGTTAAGCACCATAGGAAACGGCTCTTAGTTCGTATGTTCATGGACTCGAGAGTTCTATCTTCGAAATCTTCTTTAGAGAAAGAATCGGGGCGAGACCGTTACCTAGGGGGTGCGGGGGATTAAGTCCAGACTGCGCGCGAGTAATTAATTGATCCTCACCATGGCATCTGGAACAGACAACACCATAACCCTACACGAATTATATGCAACAGTCTGAATCACTGACTCTGCTTGCTGTCCACCATTACAAAAACGGGAATAGCAATAGATCCAAAGGGTGTGACGTGAGTTCTTGTTTTTGCCAGCGCTACTAAGTGCGGAGTCCCATACATACATAAAAAACCCGGGAAATCAGATGACATATTAGCATGAATGCATAACGTGCAGCGTAGAAATCCCAGCTCGCCTCTTTGTCTAACCACCCAAAGTAACGTTCCCAGATAAGCCGTGACCAACGATAGCAGTGCAGATACAGTTCTCTACTAATATGCCTTCTGACGCAAGTTCAGTGCACTCGCGGTATGTCTCGGGTCTCGCTCTTGGGACGTAATAAATCCAACCGCTATATCGAAAGTGATATGTATGTGTAGGTGTTCATTTTTTATTTAGTATTAGTATCTTCACCTTATAGTGAACGAGCTATTTACTATTTAGACGAACGATTTACTATTAAAACGATCTATCGAAATATCTACCTACTGCGATTCAATTTCAGTTTAAATTTTTTGTCGTTGATGACGTCCTCTATTCGGATCCCTAAATGGCATTTTATATAGTAAAATTACTGATTTTGCCTACTTGAGTTCTAGGTTATTCGAATGGTCAAATCAGCCTGTTATTCTATTTAGGTAGGTAATTTAAAAAGATTTNTTGCCTACTTGAGTTCTAGGTTATTCGAATGGTCAAATCAGCCTGTTATTCTATTTAGGTAGGTAATTTAAAAAGATTTCATGTGTGAATCATTCATGAATTTCAGTATGCTATGGCCGTATCGTATAATTGCTGCCTTTAATTAAACTTAAACCGGAAGTTTGTTTGCTGGTGCTTAGTTTGTTTGGAGGTTTTATTTCATTGATATCCGACACAAGTAATGATTATTTGACAAATAATCAAGGAATATATGTAACGCTTCTCCATTATACACTATCTAAGTCAAATGAGTGCATACCTTAATCAATACCGTAATTATTTAGTATTACCATTAAAAACAACAAAAATTGTTAGACAGGTTTACACACAAAAAATGGAAAAGACTTTATAATTAGCATTTTAATTAGTTTGAAACTAAAAACATATACAGACAGTTCTGCACTACTTAATCATGAGTACTTAAAATGAGTCCCATAATCTCTCTAAGTTGTGTTTTAGAGAGAAAGCAATAACTTTATTACATTGTTACCTACAACTGTAATTGCTTCTTGACACAGTAAAATACATACCTGTATATTGTAGGCTTTGAATACATGCACATACCTATACAATATAATATTACCTATTACATTATTTGCTGTTCAGCATATTATTTTAGCATATAGCAGCGTATTAACAACCAAATTCCTCATGGTTTAAGGTCTGTACATAATTGTAACTTAATAGTAATAGGTGTAGTGTCAACCAGTAACTTTTGTTTGCTCCTTTGTACCCTGTTATGAATAGCATTGACGCGCGAATTGCCCGAACAAATACTTATGAACTAAAACTATTTTCTACACCTGTTGCGGTAACGGACGTTGAACTTGAACTACATGTAACGATGTGGTTGCTATATTTTTAGGTAACTTTACATTTAGTTGGGGATGGACAAAATAACTTTACGATAGATTCGAAAACTGGGGACATAACTACTCGTATAGAGTTTGACCGAGAAGAAAGGGATATTTACCAGCTAACAGTTATTGCAAGGGATGGTGCTCCATCAGCGTTTCCTGAGGCCGGGGGGCTACCAAATGAAAGTAAGTAAAACTTTTTTATTGCATTATTGAATGGCATATAACCCATAAGGATATAATTTTGAGGGATTGAAAGACTTTAATTTAAAATAAATATGCAAAATAATTACATCAGTCAGCCCGCCAACATCAGTCGACCTATTAAAGCTTCTTGAGCGAAGTTAAGTCTTAGTAATAGGCAAATAAAGCCATATCGTCGGTTAAGGGGCAAATGTGCATATCCTATTCAATTTAATAGGATATGCGTAATTTTGTCACTTAACCTTCAATATGTATGTCATACGTTAATATAAGCGGGTTGTACATAATTACTGGAATTACTTGTTGATTGTGTAGATGTGCAATACGCCTACCAAGTTACCAAGTCGATATGTCTTGGAAAGGTATTTGCACCCATTTAATATGCCACATGTTTATTTTATCAGGACCAGTAACTCTGAGAATCGAAATCGCAGACAAAAACGATAATAAGCCCAAGTTTGAAAAGGATCTGTACGAAGCGGATATGAACGAGGATTCTAATATAGGAGCAAAAGTAATTGAAGTCAAAGCCAAAGATTTGGACGAAAAGGGTAAGGTTTCACATTTAATTTTTTCGAATGCAAATGAAGTTGAAACGCAGCAAGCATAAACTATTTAGGTAGATTCACCTCGAATTCAAAGTTTAGTATTATATTGGATATCAGCATCGTATTGTTTTGGGACTACATCATTTTGTATACCTACATATGTGTATCTATTTGCTAAAGGTGAGGAAGGACGGTTTGCCTTCATAGAGATACAGAACTTGGGTGGTCCTCTCCTCTGTGTATAGTATCAGCTGGGTCAGATTTTTGCTACAGTTTTGCAACTTAACTTGACAGATAAATGGAGCTGGGATTAACAACGTCAGTGAAAAGCTCCAGAGTTTCATATAATATAGTACATAAGTACATATACTCTTGTTGTACAAACGCTGTTCATTCGGGTAGCATGTACCTGTGGTCGCTTTTGGTTTCTCCCGCATAAATGGAATAAAAAGCCTTTGTGCCTTGAGGTTGGAGTAAACGATAGAAAAGAACCGAGTGTAGCGGAGCTAGTCGTGTGTCAGGTGAATTCAGCATGTAACAAAAACTTAGGGAAAAAGGAAGAAAATAAAGAAAGGCATGAATGGGAACTTCGTGACAGGGACGTGAAAAATTTTTCCACAGGGAGTCGGAAGGTGATTAATGAAATGACTTTTCCAGTTAAATCTGATTTATGAATATAAATGATGAAAAAATAGTCATGAATAATGATGGCTGTATTATTGTGGCTGTTTCAATATCCCCACGCGGTTTCCAGGATTCTCGTCTCTATAGTCAGTGCAGAGTCAACCTGAGGCTCATGTTTCATCTGATACTCCGACTTCTTTGACATTTTACAGTGAATGTTGTTGATAAAATAATTTTATTATATTTCCTCCGCAGCCTCCGTTCTCACGTATACCATTACTGATGGCAATATAGGCGATGCCTTCAATATTATACCTAACAGTGGGACCATTTCTATTAAAAACAAGCTAGACTATGAAACACATCGTCAGGTTTGTATAATTTGCAAATGTTTTAACCGACTTATTTGAATTTTGCACTGTAGTTGACTAATATCGTATCCATAGCATGCATTTAATTTTTTTTTTCCTTTTTTAGTATACACTCACAGTCAATGCTTCAGACTCTGTCTATGATGCTTTTACTAAAGTTATAGTAAATGTTATCAACATTAACGACAATCCTCCCAGGTTCGAACCAATGGACTCAAATATAACCATTCAAGAGGAGAGCATTCCACCAGAATGCATTTTCCGGGTAATAAAATATGTACTAGTAATAATATACCTACACGCATACATCACAAGTTTAGTTAGTGTTAGTGGTGACTTCGTATATATGATATACCTAAGAATATTTGGGTGTATGTTATACATGTCTACTGTGAGCACAAGCATTTGAGGTAATACAGTTCAGTATACTGATACCGGAAATGTAAATACTATTGACAACTTTTAATCAGTATTGTGTTTCAAAATTGTAGACGAATTGATTTGGTATATGTAACTGGTATGGTAGACATCATAGTAGTAATTATGTGTAGGGAGGTACCTTCCTCCACGTACTACTAACTCAAAATTGAGGTCAATAATTCATACCCAATCATATATGTATCTAGACGATAAAAACTATTAATTATTAATTTTAAAACAAGAAAAAACGTGGAATTTTATTTTGATTTTACTCATTATAAACACGTAGCATATACATCTTAGTTCCGCGCAAAAAAGTCCAGACTATATCTGAAACGCGTCTTGGACAGTGAGATGCGCTTTAGATATTGTTATAGAGGAATTTTGGGCTGAATTCAAATGTATTTTTTCTGTGCTTATGATAAGTAAGATAGGATTAAAATTTCGCACTTTTAGATACGCTTTTTCAAATCGCGGAATATTGGCAACAGCACAAATTGACCGTCGTCTCCTAAAATATCTTCAAAACGTATTGGCCGTTAAATTTTTGACCACAAACATACACCGTTTGCGTATAATCGGTGTCAAATATGCGATTTTGTTTGATGGCCAATTTGGTCGGCGGCTAATACATTTTTTGAGGTAACGATAAATTTGTGCGGCTGCCAATATTCCGGATAGCGATCAATATCTTCCAATTTCAGGATCGCTAGCTTTTACAGTGTACACGTTCTGACTCTCATTCTACCATGGAAATGGTTCATACTAGTTGTACTCAAGAGTTAGTCATGACCCATAACGGTGAAGATGAACGTGTTTCTAATGTTAATTATAAAAGAAAAACCCATATTTTTATTGAGAGCTCGTTACAATTTGTACTTAATATTCTGATATTACGTTATCACTTTACTTGTAATTTTCGGTTCAGAATTTCGGTATCAGTTTATCGGTCTATTCCCTCGTCCTAGTAATGTTTCCTTTATGTGGATGTGAATATCAACCATTGTCAATATGGATTTTATCACAGTTTACTGCAGCTTTGACAAATCATTCCCACTGGCACCGTGAATGAGGTTATAGTTGTAGGCACATATCATCGCCAATCCCATTGGTGTTTTATGTTATTTCGTGTGTTGTCATTCTCTCTTATTTGATCGTTTTAACGCCTACACAACAAGTACTCACAATGATCACGTAATTTCATATCTAAACACATAGTACTGAACCAGATGAGGTGATGAGAGGAACTGAAATCAGTTACAGTTGGGATTGAAGTTGATGAAAGGTGAGAGATTCATGTTTAAGAATTTTTTGTTCTTGTTTGTCCGAGTAGGTCAGAGCTTACGATCCCGATATTGGGGACCGTACTAAACCACAAGATATTTCTTTCTTCATTGAGAAAGGTGAAGGGGACTTTTCTGTAAATAGTGATGGATGCGTTAAAGTTGTCAAGGTGAGAAATTTTATTTCTGAAAAATGCCACGATTTCGGAGTCAAATCGTTGCCAGTAATACTTAACAATATCGTCATTATCTGCATGTGTAGCCATTGGATCGAGATCACCCCCACGGCCATCCGTTCAAACAGGTTCGTGTGGGCGCCAAAGACGAATGGGGTAATACTACCACCAGCTTGACAGGCTACAAAGACCTTACGGTCACGCTGCGGGATATTAATGACAACGCGCCTTTTCTAAATTGTGTAAGTTTTAATCATGTAATTTAATAGTTGTTAGCTACACATACTGTGGACGTACTTTACTCGTCAGTACATAGTATCTCGTTGACTCATTCCTTGTTTAGCGTCGGTTCAAAACGATGAACTAAATAGGAAATTTCCAATATTTTGAATTCTTACTTACCGATGCAATGATTTCTTGGAACATAATGAAAGGTACTTATGTCTTAGGCAAATCCTGTAAAGTGGGATGAAAATCTTCCCCCTGGCCGGATAATTGTATTGACAGCTGCGGACTATGATTCCGAAGAAAATGGTCCCCCATTTTCGTTTGAGATAGATAAAGCAGCAGATCCAGAAATCAAAACTTTTTTTTCAATTAAAAGTGAGTGCAGTTTGACAATTGCAGTTTCTTTTGTTATGTTGACATTACGGACTTGTGCTAAGGTTTGATGTTTGTATTAACTACAGATAAAGGTTTGTACGCGGAAAGGGAGTTTGACCGGGAAGAGAGAAAGCAGTATCTGGTTCCAGTGGTAATATCTGATAGTGGAGTACCGAGTAAAACCGGTACAAGTACCCTAACGGTAATAATTGGGGATGAAAACGATAACGATATGAAATCAGGCCACAGTAAAATATTTGTGTACAAGTACAAACAGAATACTACGTTCACTATTGGGAGAGTATATGTAGAAGATCCTGACGACTGGGATTTACCAGACAAAACCTTCAAGTGGAAAGAAGATAACCAGCATCCACAATTCAATCTTGATATAGATTCCGGAAATATCAACATGAAGCATACAACGGGTGAAGGCGACTACCTTTTAAATTTTGAGGTACCTGCCTATTTCTTTATCTTGTGATCTGTACTTTGTACTATTGTTTTCTTGCAAATTGATCAATAAATTAATTCATGCAAGAAATTAACAATGGTTAGGTGTAAGTTTTTATCAGTATCGTCCATTTTTGAAAATCGGATTGTACCTAGTTCTACCTAATACACGTATACGTAGCAAATATAATTTAAATTCAGTTTAAAACCCCTCTGTGCTTTTAGTATTTACCTTCCGTGCCAGGTATCCGCGATTATTGATCTGATTGAGAGAATCGCGTATCTGTATGCTTATTTTTAATTTTTCAGGTCACAGATGCTAGGCATCACAGTAAAGTCGACGCGACTGTCCAGGTTACTGTGAAACAGATCCCAGAAGAAGCCATAATTCAGTCAGGGTCCATACGTTTTATGGGAATAACAAAGGAACAATTTATCAAGCCTGATATATACGTAAGTTAAATGTATTTCGTGCATGCATTGTGTTGTATAATTTGCTCCTTGTTTTTAATTTTTGAAGATTGTTCAAGCCAAGGTAGGCTTCTTAATAGGTCGTTGTTGCTAAACAAAGGTTATTAAGTTTCTGCTAGGCTTGACAATTCAGTGCGAGTAAAATTTTTCACGCAGAGAAAGTTTTAAGACCTAGAATTTTTAACTCTAATCGATTTGAGGTGCACTTGGTACAACTGATGTAATCACTGTCATCTATTCTGTTACACACAATTAAATTGCAACTTTAAATCGTCAATTTTAGCAGATTTGTATAGGGCAAATTATGATTCCATATACCTACCTAGGTACTTACGTTTATAAGTGGAAAGTAAAGTATTAATTTTGGTTTCGGCTGCTTGTACGGGAATAGTGGTAGTGGTTCATTACTTCAGGGTAAAATTTGCTTAATAACAACTCATGTTTTTGGAATAGGGTAAAGGCAAGCAAGATAAACTAAGGGCAGAGATCGCCAAGTTGTTTCCCCCTATCCCCGAAGAAAATGTGGATGTTTTTACAGTTATCGACTCGCCCCATAGTCATGACTTATCGGTTGTGGACGTTCGCTTCTCTGCGCACGGTTCTCCGTACTACAAAGCTGAAAAGCTGGATGGGATCGTCGGCCAGAATAAAGACGTGGTAAGGCTTGTATTAAGTAAAGCAATGTCGTGCTTACACATTCACAGTTGCAACAGCAGTATTATTATGCATTTACATACTCACATGGCTGTTAGCTAGGTGAGAATACATAATCTAATAGTTTTTTTGGACTCTATGTTCATTACTGCCGTAATGAAAACAATATTTATTCTTTTGTACAATTTTTGTTTTAAATTTAATGTATTGCGTTTCTTTATTATTGTCCGTAGCTGGAGAGAGCCTTACAGTTGAATATAGTGATGGTTCGGATTGATGAATGTATTAAAGAAAAACAGCCTTGTGAGTCGAGCTGCACAAATAGATTGAGGACAAGCGATATTGCAAAAGCAATATACACTAACACGTCTTCGTTCGTTGGCGTGAATGCGTGGGTAGATCCAGAATGTATATGTTCGTCCGTTCTCGCGCCGGATTCTTGCCAACCAAATCCTTGCCTTAATAATGGTATCTGCCTAGCAAGTGGCGGAAGATCGGGATTTACGTAAGTCAATACGCCTTTATTTTAAACAAAAAATATTATGGTCAAATAATTAGTGGATAATTATTACAGTTTCGATCATGGTAATGAATCGATTTAATTTGGGTTTAAAATAGGTGTGAGTGCTTATCAGAATTTGAGGGACCTCGATGTGAAAAAACTTCAATTGCTTTCAAGGGAACTGGCTATGCTTGGTATAAACCGCTGTCCGTGTGCAACGAATCTAGTTTGGATGTGCAAATCAAAACTAGTGATCCAACTGGACTGATAATGTATAATGGTCCTGTATATAAGTCTCCTATGAATATCACCGACTTTGTGTCAATTGAACTCAAAAAAGGTCATCCTGTTTTACTGATTGACTATGGCTCAGGTGTTACACGAATCGAACTGATGAAATCGCCCAATCTGGCTGACGGGAATAGACACAAAATATCCGTTCGTTGGAGCCCACATAAAATTTCTATGCAAGTTGATGAGTGTGAACGAAAAGATCCAAGTTGCTATAATGCTTCTGGTCCGGAAGGAACTAATTCGTTTTTGAACGTTAATGGACCCCTTCAGCTTGGAGGCATGTCATTTTACCCGAATGAGTTGGGGAATACTATGAGATGGGCTTACGTTCCTACTACAGAAAAGTTTTCGGGTTGCATTTCCAACCTAACATTTAACGGAGAATACTGGAATTTGGGGTACCCAAGTTACTCATTTGGAAATGTGACTGATTGCTACGATTTTTTCGGTGATGTTCAAACAGCCAGACTTGGAGTGGATTTCAACTTCATAATTATTTTACTAGTGTGTATTCTAATCTTGTTCATTCTCGTAATCGCAATCGTGTTCTACAGAAGACGTCGTAGTTACCAGGAGGTCAAGGGTGACCCTCATGATGATGTACGAGAAAATATAATTAATTATTCCGATGAGGGCGGTGGTGAGGGAGATCAAACAGGCTATGATCTGTCTGTCCTCATGAAACCAACAACGAATGATCCATTTATGCATTCACCAACAGAAAAAATCCCTATGAACTCTATATCCCACCAGCAAGCAGGAGCTCCCGAACCTGGAGAAGGTCCTGATATTCAGAGTTTCTTACAGGGAAATAAGAACAAAGTTGATAACGATCCGGATGGTCTCCCGTACGATGATGTGCGAAATTACGCATACGAAGGAGATGGAAACTCCATGGGTTCACTGTCATCTCTTGCATCCGGAACGGATGATGGTGACTTAAATTTCGACTATTTGCCAACGTTTGGGCCACGATTTAAAAAGTTAGCCGATATGTATGGTGGACAATCTAGTGACGAGGAGAGTTATACTGGAGCTCCTCCGGAAGCGTGGTGCTGAAAGAAGTTCATTTTCATTGTTACAGCCGTCGTTTCAGCCTCTATTTAAAAAAAGTCTATCGAGCACCGAGAAAAAACATTATTGCTGCTTGAAGAAAATAATTATAAAACGAGTGAGGGGGATAGAGGGAGCAACCAGTTGACAAGACTGAAAATCATTCCATTCAACATATGTGAAATTTAAATTCGTCCCGCCCGTTGTTGTTCATTAGAGGGTAATTTTAGCAGGTTTTGTAAGTGTGCACGTTTGGAGATGGGAAATTCCTTTGAAGAAGATTTGTCCTGGAAGTGAAGAAGTATCCTCTATTCTCCGAAGCTGCGAGTGTGAGTGGATGAATCTAACTATTGTTTTTTTATTCTTCTTCAAAATTGGCTATAGAAGTATTTTAGCATGTAGCTATTTGCTATGATTATACAAGCGCTATAATTACATACATATTACAAATGGACGTTTTGTAATAATTAATATTAATCGATGATAAAAAATCAACGAAAAATAGTGATTCAGTTTTTGTTTTTAGTTTCCAACGTGCAATTAAACTTTGTATAGGGTGCCAAATGTAGGCCATGTGAATTAACATGCATTGTTTGCATTATTATTGCATTTGTGTATTTTAGGTGGATTTATTTACGGCAAAGATAATATTTTCACTTTTTTCTTTTCTTACAGTATATAATTATATATATTTCTTTTGGTTATTGTGTTGTTATTGTTTTATCGTTATATATATACTAACTGCAGTCGAGTTGAAATGGATTATTATTTTATGTGTAGATTGGTATAATTACGACTGTTAATTATTATATAAACTAACTTGACTTGCCATGTTGAACAATACAACTCCGTAATGAATTTTGTATTTACGCTATTGCAGCTGTGTTCTTTACGCTTAAATATTTCCTACATCTCTCTCCATTTAGTTGTGTTGTTTACCCATACCTTCCAGACTTACGTATCCGTTTACTAACGTAGACTTGCAAGACACTTGCTCCACAAAGTTTTACCCTAAGGACGTACACATCATTGTGATTTTGATAGTGTGATACATGCCTACTGGGCTATTTGAGCAAAGTCCCATGTCAGAAGATGGGTTGCTATTATTATATTACTTCCTATCCTGGTCTACATCTGCGTTATATATGTATGTTATACGCGTAATCGATCACTGTGTTAGGTGTGAATATTGTATTTTGTTTTCAACGTTATTACAGTTCTGACATGACTATTGAGGGGTTTACTCATTTTTCATTTACACCGGTTTATAATCGTTCTTGTTTTGAATTACTCTTTTTCTTCCGCACAAAATGAACAACAAACATTCTCACTTCATCCTAGCTCACTAGTAGGTATGGTTAGATATTTCTGGTTCAGGTAGACTGATGGAAGTTCCAAAGGTGTTTACTCTTATGACCCGGCTCCCTCATGTTTTGAAAGTCACTATCGACATCCTGTCAGTGTCAGGAGCAAAGGAGACACTGACAGACGTATTCAGAATTTTGTGGTGTAGAATCCATATACATAAGCATGTATATACACATATGAGAGGAAAGAATGCGCACGAATTAAAAACGTATCTTTGTTATTTTTTACAATCGTGGACGGGTGGTATTGAAGTTAAGGTTCTTTTTCACAATGTTGTGTTCTGAAATGCAACGATTCAGCCATGCTTATAGGCTTTTGTTAAACATACCCGGTTTTTCTGCAATAGTTTCATTTTATTTGGTATTGCAGGAATCTTTTTCATTGCCGATTACGAAAGCTTCTATTTTCGTAAGGTTCAACTTTACCTGTAGTTTTAACCCTCTTATAAATGTACGCGTTAGGATCTGTTTGGCTGGTACTGTATTGAATTCGAAAAAATTCCTCTTGTGAAAGTTTTCTCGCCATTTCATCCATGTGTCATAATAATTTGATACGCGTCAGTAGAATACATAGGTACTTGGGAACCAGAACTGATGTCCAGAAAGCATGGAATCAATGGACTGTTTTTTCCAATATTGTATGCATAAAATGCGTAAGTGTACTCGTTAGTAAATAAATAAACTTTCATCCATAAACACAAATTGTCTGTTTAGAAGGTGAGATAAATTTACATTTTACTTCAGTGTTCTAGGCTAAGTCTCGACGTATATACGACGGTTTTACTCTTTTGCTGCTGTTATTAAACCCTTAATATCTCATGGTAGTACTGTTAGAATATAAAATTTAGTAAGTTTCAGGTACTTGCGTGGCTTGTGAATCCGATACACAGCTTTCGTAAACTGTTCATGAGCACTGACAAGTTCCTGCATATCGTTATGCCCACTTTACTTACCAGCCAAGCCTAATTCCTACGATCCCTCCAGAACCTACGGAGGCTTGCACTTACCAGCGTTGCCAGTATATAGCATTTAGGCACTAATTATCCACAATTAGACTTCTGTTAGTTTCAATTGCACTAAAGTAATAAGCATTTCATTATGGGATTATGTTAAAAGAACATTTTGTATGGATTCCGTTTTAGTTGGAGTTATAAGAACGTTCGATTCGAGACGTTTTAGAGAGAATATTAAACACAACCACAAATATGCATAATGGTTGCAGAAATTCATTCCAGCCATTTTCGCAACAAAACCTGTTTTGTGTCGCCTGTCTCTTTGACTTCAAACACATTTGCTGAAGCAAATTGCTATGAAGTAAAACTTTTGTTTCTTTTCTAATAAAAGTAAAAATTTTATAGCTTGGGCATATAATTTAGGTTTGGTGTCAGCCCTATCAATTGTCTTTGAAGGCATCATGAAGTATTCTAAACACTAAATATTATCTCTCTGACAATATGGATTCAGTCTGGGTGAATCATGAAACACAACGCCAATTGTTTTCACTGCCGGGCTGATGTCCCTACTTTTGTAATTGGGGGCCATTCGCATATTACGTAATGCAAAAATGGCCAACTTTAACCCACCACCGACCGATCGTAACGCATTTTAAAGGGCTTTTAATGGGGGCTGTAATGGACCGTAACGCAGGTCAACCTTACCACCGACCGCTTTAAGCGTTACGTAATATATGAATGGTCCCTGGGAATTAATGCAAGTGTGTAGCGTGGTCTGGTTTAGGTAGATTTGTATAATTTTAGATGCACATTGGAAGTGAGGCTAAAATCGAGTCCTAGTCTGCTGCTTGCCGTGGGCTCTAACTAACAGCAAAATAGGACATCAAATATGACATGTACCTATGTCTAAATACTAACAGCGCTAGTAGATGTAAAGAATAACCAGTTCAGTCTGCGTGCAGCATATGTATTTCCCGTGAAATGTATTTTCCGTAAGGCACCATGTTACTCCGCATATTAACCTTCTAAAGCAGGCGAATCGTAGAGCACGTTTATTCTGTATTTTTGACATTACTATCCTCCAGCCTGTCTCTTAGTCTGTTTTTATTGATGTTTCTGTTGTGTATGCAAATGCCTAGCCAGATGGGTGTGTGAGTTATGAGTTTATTGAGTTGCTCCAGGCGTTCCACACATTGCATCGTTTGTGCATCATGTTCAAATATAACAATCCAACCTTTCATAGACTACACCGGATGAAAATCCGCATTCCTTGGAGTTTAAATTCTTCTTGTACAATATATACATACCTAAGTAAATTATGTCCAAACCAAAAAGTGTAGCCATAAGAATACAGCATAGTTACGGGAGCTTCTAATATTCTGTATCTGTAGAGTTGATATCTCCTACGAGAGTATTTAATGAGTAATACAAATGACTTAATTTAAGGAAAGACAGGATACATAGTGATAAATAAAACCAGAAAACCAACTGCTTTTTGTTAATACCGGGAACAAATGCACCTAATTCATTTTGATAGGAGTTCTCTAATTAGTAAAATCTAGCAGTGATCGTAGTACTTCCTTTTTCTTGAAAGTGTTACAGCTAATTAATAAATTGAATTTTCGTGAATATTCTTGAAGCTCACTTCCATTTCAATATTGTGACTTAAATAAACAAGCTGAGAAGCTGATAATTTTTTATCACGTATGATCTTGCAAGTAATTTAGTTTACTTATGTTTAATGTAATCCTGTGTAAATGTTTATTGAAAGTCTTTATTCTCGTAGGGAACGTAATAGTAAGAGTTGTATAGATATAGCTAGAAGTAGGAACGTAATGATTTCGTCAGTCGTATTATTTTGATAATTTGATGACGAAGTTGTTATATTTGTTTTCCGTTGGTATCCCCTCTTCAAAATTACTATGTAAAAAGTATTTTTTAACCCGTTGTATATATTTACTGTGTAGTAATAGTTCTGGTCAGGCAGTTTTAGGTAGCTATTTAATATTTTAATTGTGTTAACCACTTCATCTATCAATTAATTAGCTATTATTATAAAATCCACCAGACATAATAAATATAAGTAAGATATTTGTGTACAGTGGCTTGTTGAAGAAATTATTGCAATTCACTCCACACAAATATTTTAGTTTTTAGTTTAGGTAATTCAGTCTAGGCCAAATTTCTTGTATGCCTCTATAAATATGTTGAGAGTTACTCATCTGAAATGAATACAAAAGAGGTGAGCTGAAAATAGAAATTCATGAGAATCACCTGTGCCTCTTAAGCTAACGAAAATATTTTCTAATGCGCAATTGTAATGTAAAATGGTATGAAAAAAATCCGGTTCGATATATTTTATTCTTTATTGCTTACAATAATAAAAATTACAATCATTTTGTAGGGAGGTTAATTACTGAATTCAAGTTGTAATTATATGTGAAGTACCTGCAAATATTTGTTACAATAATAAAAGAACGTGTAAAGACAGTATAAATTTATTCATGGAAACGTACACAGGAGTTTCGAAAATATGTATTCCTTACCTACAACATTGTACAAGTAGTTGTGTACTTCGGCAGTTTAGTGTGGCGACCATGAAACTACACTACTATGAATTTTACTATACATTTGTGGCTAGTCAATGAGTTGCTTATATATTTGCATTTTAGGAAATTGTGTTGTATGGAGTAAAAATTGTATCCGTGTATGTAATTTATTTTAAATGTTAGAAAAAGGTTTGTAAACGTGTACGAAAGGTGTGAATATAATCAAAACATAAATATTAGAATAATTATGAATTTTTGTAGTTTAACTTAATAATGTAGATATTCTACATTTGACTGTGTCAAGAATAATTCCATGTGTGTGTAATACGTACAGCTGTATTCACTGACACTCTCTTTAATGACTTTCATAACATATACTTAATACAACATAATATTTTAAAACTTTAAATCACAGATTTAAAAGTACAATCGAAATTCGAAATAATTTATGGTAACTAATAATAATTTTGCAAAACAAATCAAGCAACGAGAGTACATGTGCGTATGTTTGTACTTACCCACTCAACCAGAAATGGAGACATAGAAAAGTATTCAGAATCGAAAACCGCAAACAAATTTAAATAACTATTGAATTGAAAAATGTTTTGTATTCTTGAGTGCAATTGATTTTCCGTGTGTGGTATCGGTACATGATAGGAAATGAATGAAATGTACATTATGTATACAATTGTTTATATAATTTTGTGTGTTTATACAAAGAAAATAATATAATAAAGTAAAGGGAAGAGTTTGTTAAGCAAAGAATGCCTACATGTGTGTGTGTCTAGTCATTTTGTTCAAACCCTTCATGCAGTCATCCTTCGTCCTGGAGGTCTTTAAACCCCGAGTGCTTCTAAAATAAGGTGGAAACCAGACTGAAACTATAATTATGTTTATGATTTTTCTCTTTCCTTGACGCAAAGTACATAGCTCGTATTACCTTACACGAAAGGGTGCCTTGCACAATACACAACTAGGACTTCGTAAAATGCGAATAAGAATTTATGCCGACAAAATTCTGCTTGCGGGCAAGCCTTTAACATGGTTAAACAATTTCATATGTTTAATTACACATACTTCGGACAATACATACGTCGCACGTTCCTCATAGGTACAGCAAGACCCGCCGTCGTAGCAAACGTGTGGTATGGTATAACCAAGAGCTGAAATGGAAGGTTAGAATTGCCGTAGATCGAATGCATCCTGGAAACTAGGTTACATATTACATTGAACTTCAGTGTACTCCCTCAGAGTATCAAATGCGACTGGTAGAGAATGATATCGATTGTTTGTTTGTGGGGTGTTCATAATGGAAATTTCTAATCATTCGATTGCATGACAGTACTCTTTAGTGACAATATCTGTAATACAGTGTATTTATTGTAGTACAGGATCACGCAGTAATGTATTTTGAGCATTTGTGAGTGAAGCCATTATGAGAGTCCAATATAAATAACGAGGCTTTCCCGGCATTAGGTACTCCCGATCCCAATGAATCTATGAATGGATATTGTTCCACGAGCTTGTGAATCAGTTGCTGTTGTACAAAATCATGGTTTTCGCCAATAAAAATACCTCTATGTAAACTGGCATTGAAGAATGCATACTAACTTGGGTATCAAGGAAGGATTGAGAAAGTGGGCACAGGAAGAAAATACGGATACACACGCTTCTTCGAAGGATGACGTTAAATGAAACTACATAATATGTTGTACCGTAACCAAATATTGCTACGAAGTGGTCCCTATTCAGGATGGAAGCAACCAGAACTGGAGTTCGGCTAGATGCAGATGCCAATCATCATTTCATACCGTTCCATGTTGGCTATCATACTCTCAAGGTCGGTTGCCATTGGTTGAATTTAGTTTGAAAATTGAGCCTGCTGAGTGTTGATGCGTGTAGAAACGTCTAAAATGAGCCATAATTGACTTTGTCAGTTTAAATGGATAAATCATTGGACCCTTGTTGTCGTCTGTCTGAATGCATTAGACCACAGCTACATGCTCACACGGATCATTAATCAAAGGTAGAGATTTTCTATGGCCTCCAGTGGAGCTTGACTTAAATGGTATAATTAATGTCTTAATTATCTTGGGAAATTCGCACATAATTATTTACTTAGGTGCCCCTTATTCTCGTTTCAGCGGAAAATGACGAAAGGAGCAACTGAGGCGTATTTCATGCACCTTCGCTTACTGTACGTGAGTATTATGTCATGTAGGCAACCCGAACTATCGAATGAACCGTAATAGGTTCCTCATTCGGCAGTTTATTTGCTTCTTGTCACAGTCAGAGTAGCAAAGTTTGAAACTATGTACAATGTGTACATAGTTCATGAATACAAAGATTCGGTGTTATGACGCTATTTGATTACGGCGTATGTTATTTATATGATCTGTAGGACTTATCTTCCTCCAGGCTGGCAAGCTCAAAATAATCCGACACTGCTGCTGGTATAGATACAAAGCTTGCATGCATGTGAGCTGAAAGGAGTAAAAGTATTGTATTAGGCAAAGCGAAAACATAACTTGCGAATACATAGCACACCTGAGGCAAGTTCGCTGTCGGTAACATCAACTCATTTACAAAGTTTTCCAAGTTTTCCCTTTCCTGGCTGGAATGCAATTTCAGTAAATCATTTTTTTATTACGTTACAGCTTCGAGTATTTTTCTTCATAAAGTAGTAACACTATTTGCCATCGATATTTAATTCCTGATTAGGTTGCCATTTTCGGAACGGTGCGGTGGGTGTACAACTTTACTACTGGCGAATACTTTGGGTCTCCGTAGGTACATTATGTATCCTGCATCTTGCTGGGATGAGATGGAAAGCAATTTGGAATTTGGAACAAACAGGCGATACAAAATCATGTAGGGACATGGATCTGGAATGTAAGGGAATAGGAAGGTTACTATAAGGAAAGTTAACGAAGTGGGTACCTACATACATATTTTGCAAAGCGTACATGTACATAGATGCTTTACATGACAAACAGTAAATTTCTTGCGGAATTCCCCACTTAATGTGAGCATGAATCTCATGTTTCAAAGCCGAATCGACTTGATTATAGCTGATTTAAATTGTGATCGGAAATTGGAACTGCATTCCTGTCACCATCAACGATGATACAAATTGAATAAATCTTGTCAACTGTCTTTAGGTAATGATCCGTAAGTCGATGATGTATTATATTCCCCACATCACATCCGAGCATTTCATAGACTTTGATAATTATGTGGAACGTAGGCAATAAAATAAACGAAATGACTACGAGCTATAGCTGAAGAAGTCAGCATCCTGCCATTTGGCTGGAGGCTACGAGAATACTTTTGAAACTGAATCATCCTTGTCAAGTCAACGGCTCAAGTTATTAGGCATGCTTGTATTTTTGTTAAGGATATACATAGCATGAAGCCATGAACTTTGCTTTGAAGACTTTTGGGTACGAAGTACAAGTACAAGCGATGTTCTTCGTTCGTCGAGTTGTCATTTCAAATTCCTAGTTCTATCCGTTATTACGTGCTTTTATGAAAGCAATGTTATCTACAGTATCTAATCTATGCGTGCACTAGCAGCTTTACTCGTGGGTCGTGGTTCCTTCAAAGACAATTATAGGTTCCATTTAAGAGAAAGTACATAGTTTTCGTGTTACTATCCGTAGCCCATCTACCACTAGGGCCATTGAAGGGAGCAAGATAAACAGTAAGTGAATAGGCTATTATCTAGACGCTGTTCACTTGCCGTAGCTAGACACGAGTTGATAGGAAACAATATTTCAGAGTCGTTCCATCTACTTTCCATTACGCACTGGAACTAACAATTTGCCAGAAATGCAACAAGAATGTGTCCTCACAAAAATATAGAAGCTACCTATGTTACTGTTACACTAGGAATTTAAAAATACTCGAAACACGAATAACACGAGAAAAGAGCGGTAGACACAGATAGTTTCATAATCATTTGTGAATGCTAATTAATTCTTACTTAATGGTTCCCTGTGGAAATGCTGGTGTCGTGATTAAACCAAGGTAGGAAATTGACGATATGAATTAATGGGATATGTCTGCTTTGTTATAGTCTTATGGTGCATTTTTTACAGACTCACCGAAGTTTGATCAATGGACTAGGTAGTGAATAAGCACACTTTGTACCCTCCTTGCACATACATTGCTGCACTTCACATGTATGTATGTATTCCTGCTTACCTAGGTACGTGCCTTTTCCATTCTTTGCTTTCATTATTCAAATTTGAGGGAGTCGGAGAAGGAGTACATAGTGCACGATGAAGAAGGAATTACGAAGACGTAGTTGTAAATATTTGAAAAAAGTCTTCACCGACTCTGGATTGTATTGTAGGAGGAAGGTTTAACAACATTTTCTCTTGCTTGTAGAAGTAAAAGTTATAAAATTTAAATTTATGGACTGTAGTCTTTAAAGTAAAAGTATAGTGGAGACAAAAAATGTTTGAAGGATCTTGGAAATTACGTTGGAAAAGTGTTGCAGGATGTGGTGGTTTGCGTGGGACCAAAACTTTCCCAAGTGGGTCATGGCATAGCGTTTGCTGGGATCATTTATACGTTATTTATGGGAAGATATTACGAGTAAACACCGAAAAAGCCTACTCCACAATACTCTCGACTAGACCATCAACTGTCTTGGTTTGCAGTACGTAGGACCTTCCGTAGCCCTTCTGTTACTGAAGCGCTGACTAGGACCGGAACCTCTGTTATTGTCTACCATACAATATTCTTCTCTTATCATAAGCTACAAAGGCAATGCATTATTTTCTGCTTTCATATATTTCCTTCCTCCTTCTTTTTATGCATTATTAATTTTTCTTGAACTCCAGTCACATTTTAGGACATGGTTATGGTGTGGAGATGGTATTGTTCGCTCTTAACTAATGATATACTGATACACCTAACTAGGAAAAATGTATTCTAACCGTTCCCTCCCAATATCATTCATTTTACCACCAAGACATTTCTTCCATCGTGCTCCAGTGCTAGGCTAATCACTCTTGACTCTCGATAACGAGTTCTTATCTTGCATCTACATCCTAGATTCTTACTTGCAATTTAAACTTGAGCTGCGTTCTTGAACAAATGCTACCGCCGTAAAAGACCGCCCAGCAGTCAACGTGCTTCCATTAAGTGAATAGCATCCAGTGTATGCAGGAGCCTGAGGTGGATGTGGATGTGGATACGTGAGCGCACCGTTTGATCGTAGGCAGAGGAAGAGAGGAAGATGTTGAAAAAATGAGGGAGTATAAAACACTATTATTTTTATTTACTTTGAAGATGGTTGATGTCGATGCTAATACAATTATTAACACTTACGCAGAAGAACCCATTTGAGGATAAGGGTGGTCTGGGTACGGGTCTGAGCTTGGTGTGCCGGCGTGGAAATTGGGCACTAAAACTAAAGCTTAATAATATTACTAAAACTCAGCTCTGAAATTTGTCGCTTGAAAACCAAAATCATTGAAATTCTAGAATAGCTTGGGATTTTTATGGCAACTTTACTTAAATGACAATAGTTAGACAATGATAGCTTAGCATATTGCAACTAAACGAAGCATAAACCCGTGGGACTATAGGAATAGCAAGAGGAATGAACGAGTGCTTTTTGTGAGACGAGAAGAAACATTGACCACGACTCATTCTGCAGTCTGTGCCAGTTCAAAATTGAAAATTGAGTCGATTTTGGGACTAAAATAATGACATGAAATACAATCCCGTCAATCCCGATACACCAACAACTGTTATTGCACAAGCTGAAGTACTCAAGTGGAAGAAGTTGGCTTTTTCCTTGTACCAACGACATCCTAGCTATCCATTTAATGCGTGTTCTTTTCGAGCTGTTTATAGTTATATGACTGAATTAGATTGTTACAGCGTTACCCTGTTAAGTCTTTTAGTTGAGTGATACGAAGTAACGGTACCTATTCCTGTCTGTATGTAGCTATAGCTAACGTAAGTGCTTGTCGTTGTTCCCGTTACCCGTGTTAGTGTGTCTTGTGTGTCCTGTGTGACTGTCAAAACGATGCATGCATGGATAATCATATACCTAAAAAGCTTTCTGTCTCTCGTAGACAGAATACTTATTACATGTAAAACTTTGTGGTTGTGCCAATGTGCATCAGAATCAGTTCATAAGTTGTCATAGTGGTTCTAAGTGTGGTCCCACGTCCCACTAACTGTTGGCTTCAACCATGTTCATACATACTTGCTCTGCCGGTTGACTTAGGCATCGTTCAAGACATTTACACTCTCAAGTTTACTTTCCTAATGGAGCTTTAGGATTGAACAAAGGAGAGTAAACAGTAAAGTTACGCATGTCAATGCCACTTTCTCTTGTATCCTCACTCCAGTAAAACTGCCCAACTCACGCCAAACGATTTCACTCCTCACTCACTCACTACATATATAATTTACCGATGTACCCGAATTGCCTAATTTTATATAAGGATTCAATGGTTTTCCACAAATTTAATGACGAATCCTTCGTTTACGGTACATAATATATACTCATACTAGAGACAGTTACTGGACCCCTAGGTAGTAGAGAGACATTCAATTAATTACAGATAGGCGCGTGTACAAGTTATTGACGCTGGATACACACATGTTCACGTTGGCATAAACCACGTACTGTTTATAATTGTGTACTTCTACCTAAATAGAAATTATCCCGAATTCAGAGCAACTGCAGTGGATTCACCAAAGTGGCAGTGGATATTCAAGTGTATATTGTAAGTTCCTTCACATTTCGCCCTGTCTCCGTCTCAGTCTATCGCTATACAAAGCAGTCTATTATATTCATGCTCAAGCAGCAATGATTTCCTTTTCTTAAAACTGCTAAGCAAATTAAATTCCTTGAATGTTGACTTTTGTTTACTAAAAGATTTCTCTGTGGAAATAGTAAGCAACGGCTATGGAGGCATTCTGTTTGTTGTACCATGTATACAGTGAACTCTTGTTATAACGACACCTCAGGGGACCGATGTTTTCGGACGTTATAGTGAGATGACGTTATAAACTATAACGTCCAACGACGTTATATGCAGCTACGTACTTCCAGTTATGCAGAAAAATATTAAATGATTAATAAACGAAAGGATATTATGGTAATCAACTACATGGTACATTAAGTACGTTTTATGGAAACCAATACGCGATTTATTTTATGATATTAATTAATGATTAACATTTTCTTTTTGTCTCATTCTTCGTTGTTTATACTTGAACAAGCATTACCTAAAAATGTTGGGTAATCTTACCTTCAGAGACGTTAGTGCGTCATTAATTAGGTGATTACTGATTAGTGCATTGTTGGTAATGAAACAATACATACACCTCTTCTTTGTGGAAATAAATAAGAAGATGAAAAAATAGTTGAAAAGCAAA
>JAAXYX010000713.1:0-32046 GCA_036851915.1 Ptenothrix huangshanensis | reverse complement strand
AAAGCGTTTTAGATTTCGATCATTTTGTTTTTAGAGCCATTTGGATTTAGCTCATTTTGACTCTTCATCGACGATATACATGTTTCTGTAGAGATATCTAGCAAGACATTTTCCATCTAGGTAGGTGAATTAATAGTGCGCAAAGACCTGGAGGTATATTACAAGCTCCGACTCTTATAGCGATTACAATTGCTCTACCTTTCCCATACCGTTTCTTCCGCTTCACTTTGACTCCTCACTCATGGTCCTGACTTTGTCAATTTAAGACCCTTATGAATTTTAATTTAACTCTAGACAACCTTATTGGCTTTCTCCCTCATGTCGCAGTCAGTCAATCGGTTCATTCAATTATTCTTCTCTACAACTATTCTCCGTTCTAAATTTTCGAATTTCCTCTGACTTTTTCCACAGTCACCGACTATCACTAAAGCAGTCCTTATTTGCATCACCATTGCCAGTTCGAAATCCAACACTCTTTTTGGCTTTAGCTTTAATGCGACCAAAGCGTGTTTAGCGGTTTTGTCAAGTATAAACTATATAATAAGCGATATAAAGAAGTGCGTAAAATTGTATCAATTCAAGCATATAGAAAAGATCAATAGCGATATCAATGCAATGACTCCAGCAGGGGCAACACATATATTTATTTCTCTTTCAAGTACTGCGGGAGAGCTGGAGGAGAAAATTCGGTATTTTATTCAATACTTGGGGAGAATAATTGCACATGAGCATTTTCATAGCGGGGTAGAAAAACGTTTGATGAAATCCAATAAAAGCTCCTCACGCTGTCCACAAGTCGTTGACCAGAGTTCCAAAAGCACTTCCAGTTCAACTTTCAGTCCCAGTCCAGTTCTCTTAAGTCAAGCCAAGCCAAGCCAAGTCAAGTCAAGTCAAGTCAAGCCGGCTTATTGTTAGTATGAGAACCTGCTCCAATACACTGGCATGGCCTCCGCGTGGCCAATTCAATTTCGCGTATCATGCACAGTAGCGCCCGTAGGATTTTTTCGTATAGACTTGGAAAAACTTGATCTCATTCGGTGTAAAATTTTACAAAATGTTGCATCTTATCTAGTGTAAATTATTAAAAAATGCTGCCTCTTTCGGTAAATTTAAAAAAACCGTCGATTTTTTTAGTAAATTAAAAAAACTGTGTCTATTTTGTGTAAATTTAAAAAAAAATGGCGGAGTTTCCAGTAAATTTAAAAAAAACTGCGGCGTTTTCGTATAAATTTTAAAAAAATGGCGGCGTTTTCGTGCAAATTTTAAAAAAGGGCGCCGTTTTCGAGTAAATTTAAAATGCGCCTGTTTCGTGTAAATTTTTAAATAATGGGCCTTTTTCGTGCAAATCTTAAAGAAACCAGTGCATTTTTAAAAATCTTGTGTAGGCCTACGGATAGTTACGCTACTTATCATGCAATGCATGTAGATGTTTATAATGCCTATGTGCACCTACCTACTGTCACAGTCACAGTCACTGACAAAACGAGACGGTAGACGAGTGTGGCAATCAATAAGCTTTGAGCCTGGAATTCTAAATCCAAAATCGAAATGGAAATTCCGCTGATGTCAAGGAACTTGGGGATTTTTTTGCATAGATTTCTTGTGTCTGTCTGTCTGGCTGTCCTGTTTCTGTCCTGTCCTGTTTTGTCCTGCAGTCAACTTTCTTGCAAACTCTTGCATTTGTATTCCCGGTTCCTCCAATAATGCTTATTCTCCTGTGTGAACACATGTGGACCTACAGATGCATTCTATTGTGTCTACATTGTATTGGATTGTATTGTATTGTGCACATTGTCATCTGTTCCGTCACACCTTTTGTCTGACCTTCTTTCCCGAATTCTGAGCAAAGTGAGGTGAGTGGGCTTCCCTGTGAAGGCAGAACATTGAGCATTTTTGCAGACTTGAAGTGTACAAGCTGTATATACATAAATGCAGCGTGGTATTTTTGTTCTTATTCCTTTACACGTAGGTAGAACACGGTATTTTTGTATTACATATTAGTATCCGTCCAGACTTGTGTCTAGCCAACGAAGTCAATCCAGTCCAATCCAATCCCATCCAATCCAAGCTACTAATAGGCCAGACTATTCTGTCAGTCTGTCCAGTTGGGAGTTGAATCCATTCACTGCACAATAGGGAAGAAATACCAAGTGTGGTCGCGACTGATATGACAATGGCAATGTCATTGACTATGACAATAACACAGGTAATAAGAAAGAGACAAGTCTGGCTGGACTGGAACTGATTGCCATATCCTCGTGTCAGGTGAAAACGTGGAACCTTATGTCCTAAGGACTTTTATTTTACAGCGTATTTGGATGTAGTAGTCTGAGGCTAATAAAGGTATGATCTAATTAGGTGTATTATGAGTACATAAGTACGTGGGGATTGCAGCACCAGGACTCACCAGATTAGATGTAACCAGAAATCAAGACACTAGTAGTGTGGTTTGGAATTACAGTGACGAAGATGATGACGATGACGCTCGTGATGATGATACTGAATACTGTCATGATGATGATGACATCAACAAACCATCATCAGACAACAACGACTATTACAGAATACACATGGATCTAGGCATACTATAAAAACTAATGCATCTAAAGCCTACCCAAGAGCAAAGCGAACAACTAAAGATGCAACTAAGCAGTAGCGTAACCAGGATTTTAATAGGCACAGGCCAAATTGCTCAATTCAATTAGGTATATCTACTCTAAGTTTTTGCAAAAAGTAATATGTTTTCTTTCGTATAGTGAAAAAACTGGATCTTATCTAGTATAAAATGTTAAAAAGTTACATCTGATAGAGTCATAGAGTGTAAATAATGCTCGCTTGTTTTAATAATTATTATTAAAACCAGCGAGCATTTTCCATGTAAATTTAAATCAAAGGCGTCGTTTTTCAGTAAATTTGAAAAAATGCCGTCGTTTTTGTGTAAATTTCAATAATTCGCAAGTGTTTTAGTGTAAATTTAAAAAACTGCATCCGTTTTTTGTTAAATTTTAAAAACAGCACCTGTTTTCGTGTTAATGTAAACAGAACTGCTTCATTTTGATGTAAGTTTTTAAAAAATGAGTATATTTTGTGAAAATCGGAAAGAAAGACCATTAGTCGTTTTATTTTGTATTTAAAGATTGCCCAGTTTTTCCAGTGTAGGTTATGTATTTTAGCAAGAAGAAAGTTGAATGCCTGAGGGTGGTTGTGGTTTGTGATTCGTGTTCGTATTCTTGTTCTTGTTTGATGCTAGTTGTGACTCGTGTTCCCTGGCTTTGAATAGCTTTCTTGTGGATATGTGGACGAGGAGTCAGTGAAACTGGAGCAACTGGAGTTTGATATAATTAGGAGTGGAGGAGTAAGGAATTTGATTATGAAGGCACTTTGCTGATTTTGTTTGTTTGTTGCTCTCACTGCAGGACATGTTCTGGTTCACTTGTTTAGTTCTTGGTTCACTCCAGTGGATGAGGACGAGTCGATCTTTGGAGTCGAGATTGCTTGTACTTGTACCTATGCAGGCACGTGGGGATTATGAATTTATCCTGTGATTACTAATACTTCACACAATTCCCACTGAATGCAGAATAAATCCAAGACATTTCTTTGTTTCTCGCACATCTTACCATGATAAAATAGCTCAAGTAATGTCAGTGGCAATGCCAATGCCAATGCCAAAGCCAAAGCGGATGCCAACGTCGATGCCAATGACATTGTCAGCATTATATTTATTATATTAGTAAAGCCAAAGCCAACTTTCAACAACTGATGATTCTGATTACATTTCTGCCAAAGCAAATGCCATCAGTGTATGTTGGTATTTGGTATGCATAATTAAATGTATAGGTACCTATATTACACAGGCACTTCGATGTTTGTAGTAATACCCCGAGTCTGTGCGTCTTGAATTCTATGGAAGTGAAACAAAAGCTTCTTTCTCCCAACAAAGTCAAAAGTGGAAGTTGCTCATTTCCCAGAAGCTAGTTTCTATTTGTATTCCTTTCAAAAGGAGATAAGTTGGAAGAGTTACCAAAGTACCTACCTATGTAGAGGATTTTCACATACTAGGGAGGTACCTTTTGTAAGAATTTCCCAGAATGGTTGGATTGTTGCGGCTGTTCAAACTTCAAGTATACATAACACATTACATACATTACAGATAGTAGGCATTATGCAAGTATGGAGTTATGAAGGATGAGTGTGAGGACATTAAAAGGAGAAATTCTGAGTGATAACTTGCATTAGTAATAGTGACATCTTCACGGAATACGCTAGTATAAGTTGTGAGATGGGTAGTTATGGAATTTGGGATGAGACACGTGGCAACTTCATTAACTCACCCTGGAATTAATTATTCCATGGAAACAACAATAGCCAAAATTGTCTTTTCAAAGCAATGTATCTTGCTAACAGAATTTAGTGGTCTTTATGGGAAGACCACTAAATAACTATAATCCCACTCTAGTCCTTATTCCAACTAGGAAGACTTCCAATCTACAAGTTCATGGTGCAAGTGAAGTCTGTATACCTATTAGTTATTAGTTTATTAGTTTCTTGTAAAAGGCAGCACCTACTTTAGAATTACGAAATGAATCGCAAATATTTGTATTGTGAATGATGTCATATGTTACACTGTGCAAATATGCAATTCGCTCTATATTCGTTATTTTGCTAATACTTTAGTAAGATTTTCTGACTCATGAAATCGATTTTTGATAACGGACATTTGCAGTAATTACTCATCGCAGGTTTCAGATTATTAATAAACTATTTAGTCTGATCGACATGTTATACGGGTACACTGTAAAAATTAAGCAGTCTTCAAAAAGAAAAATAACGCATCTTGTGCACCAAAAAAAGAACCTTATTTACGCAGGTAAATAAATGTAGTTCGGAATGTACCTGAAGGGAATCTAACTAGTAAAACAAATTTTATGATTGTACAGTGGAGTAAACTTGAGATGCATCCTAACAGCTTTTGTGGTTATAATGGTAATACAAATCGGAGCTCTTCGGCTTTATAACTTGAAGAGTTTTGCTATGTACTAGCACTAATTTAAAATTAGGTATTTCATATTGCAGGAGGTTTGGAATAATAATAATTATTGCGTAGTTGTACTTTCAAAACTGTTTAATTTCAGATCGGCAATAGGCATAATCGCAGTGAGTAGAACTGCTTGCAGGCCAGGTCAGGTGGTTATGGCTCATCCTTGTTTCGAATAAGTAATAAACCAACCAAATATTTGCATACTGATACGGCAGTATGCTTGTTTTGTGGTGCCTTACAAATGAGTACATAACCTACTTGCAAATCTTTTGTGCTTTAAACTGAATGTTAGATAAAGATAGTGAGGCTACGATAATGATAATGCCAACGTTTCGGTTAAAACTTAATATTTGACGGCGATAATGGAAGTAGGTGGCAAAATATAACGATATATCATTCCATTCCGCCCTGCTTTTCTACGCCTCTGTAATTACACATGAGTGATTATTTCATTCTGCATTCAGTTCAAAATGATGTAATTATATTATATATAATATAAATATATCATATAAATTATATTAAATATTGTCTACATTGTGTTAGTATTAATTACTAGTTTAAAAGAAATGCTTAAATAATTTAATTACAACATTGTAATCGGTATTTAAAAAATGGCTTATTTACTTTGTTTTGTACTTGGATGTCCAAACAATTTAGACATCACTATAAGTTATTCAACTTGATTTCAAGAATCCACAATTCCATGATTTCATAATGTCCATGTCCATGTTGCGTTGGTGCAATAATATTACAAAAAATTGGCTCATAGTCATAGTAGAGGGAGTTGAGGCAGTGGTTAGGCTACAGTGGTTTGGTAAAGAAGTGGTGTTTACAGTATTAAAAAATGTATTTTAATGTTCACTATTGGATTTTTGCTGTTGCTATTTTTTCTGAGAATTTAATATACACAGTTATATCTTAACAGAACGGGGTCTAAAGGATTGTTAAATTGCACTAGTTGACTAATTGGTTTTTTAGTTTTTGTTTATGGATATTGGTTTTTATTATAGTTTAGTTTAGTCACACGAAGCTTTGTACCAAAAGTTGTATAATTATAATTATAACTATTTTCAGTTTTCTGATTACTATTGGAATTAATATTTCTCAATCTCCCTTTTCCTGTAATTCAAGTAAGTTAGCACAGTTTCACCCAAATAGAGAGCCGAGTTTATGATGGTCAAAGCGCCCATCGCAATTCCTGCCGCCTTTGGGTTTTGAGCTGACATGTGATTTGCTGGGATGAAACGCAACCAAAAATGAATCACAACTCCGGCAGTTATCATCCAAAGAATGAAACCTGCTGCGTTCATAATTGTTTCCTGAATTTAAAAAAATTATTATAGTATTATGATTATGATAACCAGTTTGCATTGAATTAAAAGATTGTGATCAGTTTTTTGTCCAGAAGGTATTAATTAATATTACTTAAGCTTGAATTAAATTAATCTGCACGAAAGAATTATAAACTAAAGTCACTGAACACTAAAATGCAAGAGGTTTTACTAATAATATTTTGATTTTTCAGTAACTTACGGTCAAGGATTCACTACAGCTCTTAGAATCAAACCAGGTTGAAACGAGAACCACAAGATTGTAGATCAAGTAACCGACATAAACTCCAGCTGCCAGTGTTTCAGCATCCCGATTTTTGTTGAAATTAGCTCCGAGGAAGTACCCTTCATCTCCGTGCTTGTAAAGTACTACGATTATGATGTTCAGTATCTACATTCGAAAGTAATAATTAGTAATTACCTACATAATGCTATTCTGTTATTAGTAATTGGTAATAGCAGTTTTAATGTGATAGATTCTTGATTGAAGGTCGGTTAAAAATTTACATTATAAACAAATACGGTTGATCGTTGAGGTAATTACTCCATCTCAGCGTGGCCAGTGGCTTTTCTTTATACTGTAGTTGATAATTGCTGATAGGGATAAATTAATAAAGATAATAATTCCTTACCAATTTGAATATTTTAATAGCACTTGCTGCGTGATTCGAAACAGCCATTGTTGTTCCTTGTGTTGAAAATTCAGTTGGTTAACAATAAGTCAAATTACTCCGAGTGGATATTAGTTCTCAAATCCAAAGCTGATTATTGAGGACCGAAGATTTTTTCCGTTGCAAATTTAGAAGGAGCTTTTAGAAATCTCTGAGCAAAAACTCGTTATGTATCACTCGCACAGACGGAATAGACTTAAATGAGCTCGAAAAATCGACAATGTTTTTATCAACCACTTGATTTTTTTATCTGAAATGAGACTGACGTGATAGGAGACACATTCCTTGAACATGGACATGGATCCTTGCTGACTCTTATCATCGTCATATCACCAAGATTAGCAGCATGTATACGTTGAGAAACATCGGATGTACAAGGGAAATGAAAATGAGTCATATTGACACAACTTAGTTTGGGCAATTAGTTGAGTGATTGATCTCCATAAAGTTATATGGACCTTGCTGCAAGCACCTTTGTGTAATGCCAATCCTATTTTTTGAGGTGTTATTACCTTTATCTTCTATGTCCTCTTCTCTTATCTCAGGTATTACGATACCATCATTGATTCCTGTCCTGTCCGAAGTATAATGAATGCCAAAGTCAAAACGGAGCCAATGGGAAAAGCTGGTAAAACTGACATCATTACATTAATAGCTAATCTGCTCTGATTCAACATTTTGCCTGTTTCTTTTTTCCGCGATAACAATATTACATTAGTCAGCCACACAATATAATATAATATTACATTAGTGTTTGTGTTTTGCTTTGGTTTTTGTTTCGTTTGCAGGAGATTACTAAAGCGAGTTTTTCAAACCGGAAGCAGGTATGTCACTATCAGTGGTGGTGACACATAGTTTAAATGCGTTTGCTCGTCTTACTTGCAGTAACGTTCGTTCAACTTTAATTTGGATCTTAGTTCTTACTTCTTACCTTATTTAGACATCCTACCGATATTTTGTCTGCATGACCTTGTTTTGTTTTACTTTTTCGCGAAACTTTCGATTCATAATACCTATGATTTGCATTTACTGACTCTGCCCCCTTACTGCATGTATTACCAGTGTTCCAAACTATCACTATTTTCAAAACTATGTCAAAGGGCAAAACCAATGGTACAGGAAGGGTGAGAATGGTTCCCTGTTGTAAGGGACACAGGGTCTATGTCCAAGGGTCTTTTAAGGGATTTTGACTTCATGTTGTCGTATGTACCGTCCATGTTGTACCTTCATGCTATATATAAATATATTGCTGGATCTCTATTAGTACCTCCGCTGGCTTCCCATTGCTTCAACAGAAAGTTCACGCATGCGAGTACAGCGTGTGCAATCAGGTCAAAAAATTCAACGGTCCCCGTCGCCAGAAGATTCCCGCCCCAACTTTATAATTTGTGGTTATTCTGATTCTCAAAGCAACAACTGCAACTAGCTTATCTGGAGTTAGCAAGATTTCGCAAATGCAAATGAATGAATTCGAACTTAAAATATATTTCTACCCTCTACATCACATATTTAATTGCAGTAGTATGTTAGATGGTAAATATGGTCGAGGATACTACACCTTATACAATATAAAGTTCCGTTGTAACTAATTGCATGTGTATACAGGCATACAGATGAATGGAAAATAAAATAATCTCCTGGACTGTAAAATGTGATTCGTTGAGGATTGGTATTATAGGTGCGTACACAATTTGCATATTGATAGAATAGCAACTAATTATATATTCGTTTACTCATTAGACCGCTGTACTTGAACTGCGTAATAAAGCATAACGTACGTTTCCCTCATACAAATAACATTTTTTACGTCTTCTTTCAATCTTGGTCATTCTGAACACCTCGGATTTCGTATCATACATGTAACAGTTTGCGTTTTCTTAAAATTATCTCATATCATTCAGACTGGATTTATCGAATGAAAAATATACCCAATAATTACTACTGTAAAAATAATGGAATAAAACTGGTTGGAAATTCTGTGAAAAAATGTAATACTAAGACACCCACGCCCATTTATATATACGCGGTACTGTCGTATTTTAGCTGTAGGGTTAAAAGATTTTCTGCGAAATTGTTTGCCTTCTACAGAATTCCATCTTGATTTGATGACGTCACAAACGCACTACGTCTAATGCCGTTAGTATTTCTACTGACAGAAGTAAAATCTTCGGATTTCGTTGAGTCAGTGTCCTACAGCGAAGAGAATAGGAGTAAGAATATGAAAGTTTGAATGTGATAGATAGTGTAAGGCAAGGTGAATTGTTTCTATTTGGCGGATTTATTATTTACATACACATGAATACCCACTATTAAATACGCCTCCTACTAACGATTAGTGATTTTTTCGCATAGATAAATCTATTGTCATACAGCTTATTGTTTGCTGCTCGATTGTTTACATGACATGTGGATTAAAATCAGATGAGTAGATGTTTGTGGAATAAAAGGTTCTGGAATAAATGTCCGTATCATCCACATCAATTAAAAAGGAGCAAGACAGTAGCTTGTAGATGAATGATGTATAAGCAGTAAGTCTCCAATTTTTTTTCTACTATTTTTGGGATTAATGAAGTACGGAGTACTGACCTGGAAATATTTTTGACAGGTACACAGTTGACGTGGGAAGAATATGTGAAGCTGACGGCATTGTGAGCACAACATGTGTCTTCTTAGAAAATATTATTTGAATCGTATTCCTTGCGGAGGGTATACAAATATACAATATCTTTTATTACATGGCATCGTCTAGGTCACAGCCAGAATGGCAACGGTTACTACTGTATCTGCTGCACTGTGAAATTCTTCAGTATGTACATCTGTACATATTTTGTCTGCAGATATACCAGACAAGTTCATGGGACTGCAGGTAAAAGAATCCTGCTTCAATGATTCTCTATACCTATGCATAATAGTCTGGTAATATGAATGCAGTAGGTAGGTTAGGTGTATGTAATGATATATATTATGTCCTAATGCTATGCCACTTGGAATCAATTCAGGCAAAAATTTACTGTCATTTTTCGGGCATTAAACCGAGAAGTTGAGCTGTCAGCTTATCATTTGTCATTTCATTTTAAGTCGAAGCTATGGCTGTAGTAAAAGGGGAAGTATTATGAGCATTTGCACATTATTATATAAACTAGGTGTTTGATAGGTAAATTAGCATACTCCATACCTCACTTTCACGTTTTCGCTGCAGTTTAAGCGACTTACTTTGTACGTACCAGCTAAAATTTGTATTGTGGAGGTAAGTCGTTTAATTGCACAAATAGAATAAATACATACCACATGGTGCATGGTTTTATAGGCATATATATTTTACAAATAACTGCGTCTTTTGCAACCGCGACAGATGATGAATGGAGGGAGGAAAGATGGGATAATCGTGAAAAGAGAGAACAAAAAACGAGACTATTTTATTACAAATGATTTTACAATAAAAATGTATTAAATTAAAACCTAGTACAGTGGAGGACTAACAGTAAACCAAGGTCTAAAATTTGATAATCTTGTATAAGAACAAAATAAATATTTCTATGGATAAAAATAGATTTATTCTATATTTAATTACAACAAAAGCAATGCAATACGTAATTTTTATTAGTACCTAATTATTAGCACAAAAAACGACTTTGAGGAGGCAGATTTGAAAAGTAATGACGGGGCTGGATTCAGCTCGTCAATTTCTCGAGTTACAAGTCGGGGATTTTCGAAATGCGAAATAGTTTGGCGGCAAAGTGACTTTGAAATTACCCGTGAGGTAGAGTCGAGGCTTTGATAGGAAGTCCTTCGACGTTGAGGAGGTCGACTTGAAAAGTAATGAAGGGATGGTTTCAGCTCGTCAAACTCTCGAGTTACAAGTCGAGCATTTTCGAAATGCGAAATAGTTTGGCGGCAAAGTGACTTTGAAATTGCCCAGGAGGTAGATTCGAGGCTTTGAGAGGAAGTCACTCGACTTTGAGGAGGTCGATTTGAAAAGTAATGAGGTGGCTGGATTTAGCTTGTCAATTTCTCGAGTTACAAGTCGGGCATTTTCGAAATGCGAAATAGTTTGGCGGAAATGTGACTTTGAAAATGCCCAGGAGGTATAGTCGAGGTTATGAGAGGAAGTCACTCGACTTTGAGGAGGTCGATTTGAAAAGTAATGACGGGGCTGGATTCAGTTCGTCAAATTTTCGAGTTAAAAGTCGGGCATTTTCGAAATGCGAAATAGTTTGGCGGAAAAGTGACTTTGAAAATGCCCAGGAGGTAGAGTCGAGGCTTTGAGAGGAAGTCACTCGACTTTGACGAGGTCGATTTGAAAAGTAATGACGGGGCTGGATTCAGCTCGTCAAACTTGCGCGTTACATGTCGGTTTTTTTTTGAGTTTGGCATTATTTTACGGAGTTGTGGGTGGTGCGAGTGATGAGGGTGATACTGGAGACAATTTGACGCACATTTTGCGCACTAGTACCGCACGAATATGATGTTTACGAAAATGCAATGAACGGCTTCCACGGTACTTAAGCATCCACAATATTTAATGGAAGTTAGACGCTTGTATCTAGGACAATCCATTATTAGTTGAATATTTTTAGTCATCTTGACCTTTAAAAAGTTGTCAACTTTTTAATGGTCATCACGATCAGTTTGCCATAGTTTCCTTTTCAGCAATTTTCCAATAAGTTAAGTTACGTTTTCAGTTGTTAGTAACTTATTCGTTGCTATTATTATATTAATCGTAATCGCAGTGGTAAAGTTCCTACTATTTTATTCCTGCATTTTTTTCATTTTGAGAAATAAAATTTTTCAAAATTCGAAAATTAAAATCGGAAATCGAAACGAAATACCAAAATCGAACTATTCGACGCCGTTATTTTGTCCTTATTTATCAACTTGTTCCTTTCCTTAGTCTTACGATGATTAGTAGCAGAAAAGAACAATAACCATAAAGCGTCAACTAAAACGAATTTTATGCATTTTTTACTCTACTTCTACTACATACATACTACATACAAACAAATACTGTAAACTGTCAACCATACCTTAAAAAACTGCGCTATGCAAAAATCGCAAGAAATAACTCTCAAAATTCATTAATTTTAATGACAAGGACACTCAATCACGTAAAAACTGCCTACTGAAATCAACCGAAATGGGTACGTCAATTTTCTGTCCCATGTGTAATTGTATAGTTTTCGCTTTCACAAGCAAATCAAGGACATGTTGTAAATTTGTAAATACAAATACAGTTTTATTTTTACACTTACACATTATGCAGTATTATTTCTTATGATTTTTTAATATTTTCTAGTCAAAGTCCAAAGGATTAATAGAAAACACAAAGTTCCGGATGATGCGTACACGGCTTACGAACTTTTATTCGAGTACACAGTTTTCCTTTCTTTTCTTTCGTTACAAGCATAAATTTCCTAGCAATGGAATCAGGAATTTACTGGTTACGTAGATGTATGCATTCAGTAGTACAATTGCACTGTATAACTTTCATTTACCTGCAGAAACAACGACGATGACAGAAAAGAAACGCCAGTACCTGCTGAAAGCGATCGTGACAGACATGGAGACGCGGAGAAAAAAATACTTCGAGCAAGCCGTAAAAATGATTTTGTCGAACCATGTGGCCTTTCGTGTGGAGGAACTGACGTTCCTATCGGAAGGTCAAACAACGATTCTGAATCCGTCAATTCGAATAAAGCAGACAAAGACGACACAACTAGTACAACTGCCGATCGGGATAGAGGAAGTAAATCCAAATCCCAAGCGCAACTAAATACCAAAAAGTCAGCACATAAATCCTGTTCTAAGTATCGGCAAGCATGTGAAGTGAAAATGAGAAAATCGTCAACTGCTACCGACCTCAAAAAACCAGCGTCCGTATCTCTTTACCATTGTAAATCACGTACACGAAAACTCAGGGGCAGAGATGGAGATGATAGCAATAGCAATATTCGCATGAAAGGAAATAGAAAATCCATCAACCGTATTAAGCTTCATCACAAGAATCCCAAATCTCGCTCAAGCCTTCGGCAGAATAAACATACACGTAATTTTTTTGATCAGAATATTTTATTAGAATTAAAACCACAAGATTTCCAAAGTCAAGCGTCAATCACCCATTCCACCCCAAATTTCTTCGCCCTGTTCTCCGGAACAAGAGCAAAATCTAAAAAAGCAAAAAAAATGTATTCCCAAAAAATATCCATGTCCTTATCAACCACACCAAATGCATTATTGCCCTTGTGTTCAGCAGAGAGTGAGAAAAAGAATGGAACAAGAAATGCAAAGGACGTTGGGGAAGATGCTCAAATCCATGATATCAAATCTGACGAAGCTGCCCCCCAAAACACAGGTGATCATCAAGATGAAGAAGTGTCTGTACCGAAGGCGTGTGGAGGAGCAAGGCCGGTTCCAGTCAGAAGCTACTGTCGATCGAAGCCTCGTAAGCGTAAAGGAGGTGGCGGTGGTAGTAGTAGTAGCAAAAAGAAGAGTGGATCGTCGGGATCGTCGAAAAAACCAAGGGCAAGGAAACGGAAGTCAAGTCAGCCAGGAAGTGCAAAGGCTGGCAAATCAAAATCAAAAAGTTCAGGTGGATCTAAAAAGAGTAAGAGAAGGGCGAGTAGTGGTGGTGGTAGTAAAGGATGTGGAGGTGGTGGTGGTGGTGGCGGCAGTAAGGCTCCACGACGAAGTCCCAAGAAGCGGAGAAGCGTACCAAAACCGTCAGCCTCAAAAAAATCCAAAGCACCCCGTAAAAGTAAAAAACCTTCTGGTTCAAAACCACCTCAACGAAAGGCGAGACCAAAGTCCAAAAAACCACGCAGAGCAAAGAGTTCAAAAGCAAAATCGTCATCTGGTTGTGGTGGTTCGAAACCAATGAAAAAATCTAAACCTTCTTCCTCCAGGCCTAAAAAAAGAGCGCCATCAAAACCCCGCTCGAAACCTAAGAAGCGAAAGCCTGCGTCAAGTTCTTCAAAGCCCAAATCAAGTGGATCATCAAAGTCTAGACCAAAAAGAAAATCTTCAGGCGGATCATCTTGTGGTCCATCAGGAAAGTCTTCAAGTAAAAAGCCAAAAAGGAAAAGTAGGCCTAAGAAAATGAGCTCTTCGGGCCCTAAAAAACCACCTAAAAGAAAATCCAAGAGCCGTTCCAAATCTAAATCAAAAGGGAGTAGTAGCGGAGGCGGCGGCGGTGGTTCCAAGAAAAGTAGAAAAGCACCCAAAAGGCGAAAGAGCGGAGGATCATCTTCTGGTTGTGGTCCCAAACCGAAAGCACGTGCCAAAAAACGAAAAAGTCCTAAGCCATCATCATCATCAGGTGGAGGTTCAAAAAGGAAGCCCAAAAGTGCATCGAAATCGCGAGGCAAATCTTCCTCTTCTAAGAAAGCTTCGAAATCTGGTGGTTCAAAATCTAAATCTAGTTCAAAGTCTGGTTCAGGTGGTTCCAAATCGTGCGGAGGAGGAAGGCCTGTTTCCGTTAGAAGTTATTGCCGATCAAAACCTCGAGGTCGAAGAAGTAGTGGCAGTAAAGGGGGCGCTATGAGTAAGAGTAAGAGTAAGAGTGGTGGTGGTGGTGGTGGTAAACGTCGAAGACCATCCAAAGCACCCAGTGGGTCTTCAGGAGCATCAAAACCCTCAAGGAAGGCAAAAGCAAAGCGTTCTTCAGGGTCAAAGTCATCTTGTGGTTCGTCAGCCAAAAAATCTTCTGGCGCTAAACGCAAATCTAAATCGTCATCCAAATCAGGAAGCAAGCCAAAGAGGAAAGCAAGCCGCCGTCCTAGTCCTAGTCCTGCACCAGCGCGAAAATCAAAACCAAAGCGTTCTAAGCCTAAGAAGCGTTCAGCACGCAAGTCCCCATCTGCCGGGGCTAAAAAAAGTGGTGGTGGTGGGAAGCGACGAAAATCTTCTGGTTCCAGTTGCGGTTCGTCATCCAAATCCGTATCGAAGTCGAGACCTAAGCGAAGAAGTAAAAAACCTTCTGCAGGAAAATCCATTCCGAAATCGGCATCTACTAAAAAGCCAAAACCAAGGAAACGAGCCTCAAAGCCTTCGGCGAAGAAGCCCAAACGATCCGCTAAAAAACGGGCTCCTTCGGGTAGTTCTGGACCCCCAAAACGAAAGGGAAAATCCAAATCTAAATCTAAATCCAGCTGTGGTTCATCTTCTGGATCAAAGGCCAAGAGGAAGGGACCATCTAAATCTAAAAAATCTTCAGGGAAAAGACGTCCACCTTCAACGTCGAAACCTAAGGGAAAAGCAAGTGGAAAATCCAAGTCGAAGTCAAAGTCGAAATCGAAATCTGCTAGTTCGGGTTCAGGTTCAAAAAAATCGTGTGGAGGAGCAAGACCAGTCGCGGTCAGAAGCTATTGTCGATCGAAGCCACGTCGTCGCAAAGGAAGTTCTGGTGGTGGGAGTGGGAAGAAGAGTAGCAAAAGTAGTGGCAAAAGGTCAAAGTCAAAGTCATCTTCCGTTAGTAAAGCACCTTCTGGTTCAAAATCAAGACGAAAACGCCCCAAGAAATCTTCGGGCTCCAGCTCAGGGTGTTCCCGACCTTCAGGATCATCTTCCAAAAGCAAAAGCAAAAGGGCACCCAAAAGTTCCAGTCCGAAACCATCAAAGCCTAAGCCTAAAAGGAGGAAGAAGACACCTTCAAAAAAATCTGGTTCTAGTTCTACTGGATCTAAATCTAAATCCAAATCTAAATCCAAGTCAAAAAGCTCAGGGAAAAGCTCATCATCTTGTGGTAGTAGCTCAGGTAAAAAGTCAAGATCACCTGCCGCTCCGTCATCGTCATCATCTGGTGCGCCGAAATCAAAACCGAAATCAAAACCGAAACCAAAACGTAGGCCTAAACCAAAGAAGCGCAAACCTTCTCCGTCGCCGGCTTCAGGAACCAAAAGCAAAAGCTCTTGTTCTTCTTCATCATCGGGAAGCAAACCCAAATCTAGAAAGTCACGAAAGAAAACGCCGAGCTCTGGATCTGGTTCGCCAAAATCTGGGTCAAAGTCCAAATCAAAATCTAAATCGCCTGGTTCTAGTTCTGGGTCAAAGTCAAAGTCCAAATCAAAATCTAAATCGCCTGGTTCTAGTTCAAGCTCGGGTTCAAAATCTTGCGGGGGAGCAAAACCAGTCGGGGTTAGAAGTTACTGTCGTTCAAAACCACGTCGTAGTGGAAGAAATGCTGGCAAGAAATCTAGCCCCGCATCAAAATCAAAGTCCCCATCGCCATCCCCTGGTGGTGGTCAAAAGTCTCCAAGGAAGAGAAAATCAGCTCCGTCTCCAACTGCAGGTTCAGGAGGGTCAGGTGGTTGTGGCAAACCAAAGGCCAAAAAATCCAAACCAGTAGGTTGTGGAGGAGGAGGTGGTAGTAGTGGTGGTGGTGGTGATGACAAGGGAAATGACGACAGTGGTGAAGATGAGAAGGATAAAGATTCTTCAGATGGTGGAGGTTGCCCACCTGCCCCAAATAGTGATGATGAAGACGAATAAATAACTAGTCAAATTACTGATAGCGCTACGCTATTTTATAACATCGAAATTACTTCATGATATTGATACCTAATTAGTAGTATCAGTTTAAGTAAAAAAAATCATCGTATGCCGCCTTTCATTGATTCATTATGTGCATACCTACTAAGAGAATCGAAATTAACAGTGAATAAAATGACGATATTATTATATTATAACCTACAAACTACGATGCGTAATAATTTGCAAGTGTATAATAAAATCTGATTTATTTATAAGCTAAAGTAATGTTGAAAAAAACTGAATGTCGTATTTTTGAAATTTTTGTATGTGCGATGAGAAAAATTGTTTTCGTGTTATTGGAAATTATTTTTTACATTTTCACATTGTAATAATTGGGTGTTTCACTTTTTAAGACGTCTGTTTAATTAATTTTTTTATAATAAGCAAGTTTCCTCCTTTTTTAGGAAAAATAATTGAACTCTTTTTAATTCGAGTTTAAAATACTTTAAGTATTTGTTGTAATACATCTGAATTAGTATTAATCGGTCCTGAGAATGTGCCAATCTTCTAGAATATAGCATAATTTTGAAAAAAGTATAGACTGATTAGTATATGCTATATTTGTATAATAGAAATAAGTAACCAAAACAGAAACTCACAAGATATTTATGGTGTTATACGTATTGTCATGTTTTTTATTATCAAAAGTACAAAAGTTGTATTTGAATTAGTAAATTCCTTGGACATAAAGAGTGACTTAGAATGAACGAGTATAAAAATAAAACATCAAGATTAATACAATTAGTGTAGTATAAGTAGTACATACGTAAGCTAAAATACTCAAACATTCTGTCCTACAAAAAAAAGAATGCATTCAATTCAAACGCCAAACACATTTATCAAATCAACGCTAAGAGATCGAGAATGTTGATAATTACATAATAATTGGTAATAATATATAATAAATAAATGATAGGACGTGAGAATTATGAAGGTATACCCATGTACAGGAATATAGGAAGTATCTGTAAGATGAGGAAGATGTTTCTATAATGCCTACGTATTTAATCTACAATAATAGATTAAAGCATATAGAATCTTGACAAGGGAAGCTCAGTGAACACAACACACGCTTACGATCACGGTTGTCAGCTTATCCTCATCCTAACTCTAACTCCTCTTTAGAGTTGAGCTTCAAGGATAAAAATTAGAATCAAAGTCAAAGTACAGATTATAATTGCAATTATTTTAAGTAAGGTACCCTACTGCTAATAGAATAATTATTGTAGACTTTAGTTAACAGTTAGAGTAAGAGTACGAAAGGTAAATTGCAAAGAATGATTAGATCGAGATCTAAATCGAGATCGAGATCGAGGGTACAGAATACAGAGGAAAAGGAGAAGGGAAACGATGATGAAAATTAGAGTGAAGAAACGAGACAATAAGTTGGAATCTATTTAGGCAGGAGGTGTAAACAACGGTCAATCGTAATCGTAATGTAATAATGATGCAGATGTGGCCGACTAGAGGCAGGATAATAATAATGATAATGTGGAAGTACAGTATCTAATTTCGCTTGAATTGTTCCACGATCTTGATTTATTTCCCGTGACCGTGAGCATGACCGTGGGGATGGGCATTTGGAGTCTTGTGAACATTAGCACGGAATCCATTGTAGTCAGCGACGTAAGTGACTGTTCTCCAGGAACCATCGGGCTCTTGGAGTGAGTATTGTCCCTTCACAGCATCCCCATCACGGGTTTCCGAAGCCGTCTTCACATCCCCTGTGTAGTGGTCATTCACTCCGTAAGAGTACTTGTAACGGGGGTAAGCCTACAAAATTATTTCCCATTATTTTATTATTCAAGAGTGTTTTTACAAAAAAAAATTCTAACAAGAATTTCTAAACACTTTCGAACTTTCTTGAATCAAGCACAGTTTTGATTTGACCGCTTTTCTAGAAACTTACGTAGTAGTCCACGTTAGCGTGTCCATGTCCATGTCCACCGTGAGGAGCGTATCCAGCCGAGGCTACAGCAGCCAAAGCCACAAGACCAAGGAAAACACTGAGAACCAATTTGGATGCCATTGCGCTACTCTTTCGTTTGCAAATTTTCGATTTCGATTTAGAAAACAAAAGTAGGAAAAACTTTGATGTGGGATGTTTGACTAAAGGTAGAGACGAGAGAACTGATGACTGACTCACCCACACACCTGCGCTTTTATACTCAAAATCCGTTGGAGAAAAATTAGGTGGAATTTGAATGTAATTAAATGAGACATTAGTGTATTGCACACATACCTACATGATATGGCATGGGCAAAGCGAGCGGATATAGTATGACATTAACGCGAAAAAGGATCTTGGAGATATTGTGTCTTACGAAATCTAACGTTACGTTACGTTACCTTTACTTTACCTGACTTTACTTCTCTTATAATAATTATACCTAATAGTTGTACATAAATACATATAATTCTACTTACTGCATTAGGGCATGATCAAAATAGTAATAATACAGATATTCCATCATTTCTTAATAGCAACAGATAATATGGTTGAAGCAATAAAATACCTTGGTAAAATAAGTACAATAAAATGCTGGCAGAACGTAGCTAAATATAAAATGTGCATATACAAATGTACAAGTACAAGTATCTCCGCAAAGATATCATTAATACCTCATAAAAACCCTGTGTTCCAACTTCCAACATTTCAGCAGTAGGTACTTACATACCTACTTGTGCTCGGTCAACTCAAATATAGCACGACGACATGCGTGTGGTGTTGGTGTGTCAGTGTGGCTTATTTTATTCTTGTGTGTTCACAATAATCATAACATACCTACATAACAGTGGTGGTTGGAAATGATAATTCCTAAGTGGAATACTTGATGTGGTGCTATGCTGGTGCGAACATACTTTGTTGGCTTGTTGGAAGTTGGAATTGTGGAATCTATAAAAACTTTTCAGCTTTAATTACATATACCATCTATAACATTCTTTATTACAATCCGCACTATCAGTAGACTAGCATTTGTACATACGTAAGGAAGACAAATAGAAACATGTGAATAAAGTAAACTTGGTGTTGGTACATGAAATGAGGGGGGGGGGGCAGGTAAAAATTAAGACGGCCATCACAGTAGAACAATCAGCGCAATTCATAAGATTTCGTATTCGTATTGATTACCTTTCCATGCATTCTTGCAACGACATAAGCATGCTTGCTGTCTACAATGAAATTTAATGTGTTTATTCGAGAGATATAATAATTTATCATTTATTGTGTGCACACAATCACTAGACTATGTAGAGTTTGGTGGATATATCTGTAGAATAGTGGAAGATAATATACAGTGCATGTAATTGTATTATTATAATATAACACTGTGAAGATAAAGTCTACTTGCATTTTCTAAAATGTGACGAACCATGAATCAGATCTTGAAGGAAGTTGAGCGTCTAGGGAATACATAATATTATATATTGTACCTACCTACCTATGTATATCTGTATCTGTACATATATGCTTTATAATATCTACCCAAGTTTGTGTTGAAACAACGAGTAATGATACACATACTTAATCTACGTTTCTTCCTTTATGTTGTCTTTGCCCTTATCTTCCTTTTTGTTCGTGTTCTCGTGCTTTGTTTTCTTCTGTATTTGTTCATATTTGTTTGCATTTAGTTGAACCCTTTGGCTGTAAACTGTGTAGGTACTGTACTGTGTACACATCATGTGCATCAATTAAAACAGTATCGGATGCAGAAAGCCAAAGCCAACAACAACAGCCGATGCGAGTCCACTGCGTGCTTTTTCCAATTTAAAAATTTTCCTTGGATTTTTTTTTACTTGCGTATGAATGAAGTCACTTTTGATTTCGATGCTGAGCTTATGTATACGTATATACCTATATATATATACCTATAAGGGAGGTAGTTATTTAGCAGTTAATTTGCCATTCGCAGTCGGAATTGCAATCGTAAGTGTAATCGCACTCACATTCGAATATGAATTACAAGTCAAATTCGCACTTGAGTTATTTGCGGTTGAAGCAATGATCTTGTCAAAATTAATATCCTTATTTTATTTTGTTTCATTTTATGTATTGTATTTCATTGCATTTTTTATTGCTCATAAATCAACTACAAAAGGCTTTACAGTTTAAACTGAAACTCGAGTTAAAGTTGGCAAAGTTGCAGTTCAAACTTACAGTTCAGGTTTAGGTTAGGTGCAAATATTGTAATTTATGTGCAGGCAGTTTAATGCATTCTACCTAATTAGTAATCTAGTCACTGGGGGAATATTTTTCTTATGTATTATAGCTTCCGCTGATTATAATATACACACAACTCTTTCCGTTTTTTACATTTACTGATAGGAGTATATCGTTATCTTTGACTTGGGTACACTAATAGGATTAGGATATTAGGAAATTTGTAGTTTTGTAGTAAGAAATCGAAATAAATAGAAGAGAATTGTGGTGTGGTTTTTTCAAAGTTTATGTGAATTAATTAGAGAAGAAAGTATACAAGAAGTGGGCCAAAATTTTTGCACCCAATTGATGTGATTGCTGCATTTCCTCAGTCATTGTAGGAGATTTGGCTTTTTCTTCGAGTTAATTTAGTTAAGACAATTACGATGCTGATTCTGCACTAGTATTAGTACTAGGTGCCAGTAGCGCCCGCAGGATTTTTTTCCGTATACGCCTGGAAAAAACTTGGTCTCATCCAGGTCAAATTTCAAAAAAACCGTATCTTATCTAGTGTACATTTTCAAAAAACTGCGCCGTTTTTGCGTAAATTAAAAAAAACTATGTCGCTTTCCTGTAAATTTTTAAAAAAATGCCTGGTTTTTGAGTAAATTAAAAAAAATGCTTGGTTTTTGAGTAAATTTTAAAAAACTGAGCCGTTTTTGCGTAAATTAAAAAAAACTACGTCGCATTCCTGTAAATTTAAAAAATCTGCTTGGTTTTTGAGTAAATTTTTAAAAAAAATGCCTGGTTTTTGAGTAAATTTTTAAAAAAATGCCTGGTTTTTGAGTAAATTAAAAAAAACTGGGTCTATTTCGTGTAAATTTAAAAAATCCGTCTTTTCTTGCAAATGTTAAAGGAGGCAGTGTATTTTTAAAAATCCTTTTGTAGGCCTAGGCCTATGTGGCCTACGCCTAGTTACGCTATTGATAGTTGCTCTACTGAAGATTTAAATTCTATGAGAAGATTGATGTTGCAGACAATCATTGCATTAGACTATTACTAGTAAATGAACTACTTACGTGAATCAACGAATTTTTTGCAAGTTATTAAGTAAAAGGGCGAACCTGTTAAAGTTACAAGCACAAACTATGAGGAACGAAGTTCTGTTCTTTATCATTTAAATCGTATCATAATTGCTGTCTTATTACAATCTGTAATAATGCTAGTTCGTATCGTGTTCGTGTTCCTCGCTTCTGTTTGTTCTGTTGCATATTGTCTTGTGCAACTGCCTGCTTGTAGTTTGTAGTGAGGCGCATGAAGTATTCCTTGGTTCCTATCCAAATGCCTCGTGGTTAGTACATATGTATGTATTTTGCACATTATAATTGCAACCGTCGCGTGGTATTTATTATATCAGAACAATTATAATTATATCCCAAACCCAATGACTACCACGTGGCTTTGGTTTTAGTTTTGGCTTTGGCTTTTGCTTTTGCTTTGGCTTTAGCGTTGGCTTGGCACGGAAATTGAGCGTAAAACCTCAAGCTGCAGATGCAATAATATGTAATAACCTAGTTTACTTTTTAAAACTATTGCACTTATGATTATCACTGCGTATAGACAAAATGAAAACAAGTGTATTTTGATCCATTCATACCATAAACGATTGACAGAAGCCCAGCGTTTCGTAATAATTACATGCTATTTACAATGCATTTCGATCAGAATGTGATAATCGCAGTTATCGTAATCATAATGATGGGGAGTGTAATTTATCAACGAAATCAACAAGAGCGTTCTTGGCTCGGTTTTCTTCCTTGTAGTATTTTGGTTTTGATCGAGTTTAGTTTATTGTGAGGGTAAATAGGTACTGAGGCTGCCAATTGCATAGTAAAATAAAAGCAGTACTGGTGCCAATACCGGCAGTAGGAGTAATTACTATTTCGAAAAATAATAACATTAATAATTAGGTAGCATTATTAAGCATTTAAAACTTTGCTCGAAGATTTGAGGTATATTCGTTTAGGTTTACATTTGGATTTGGTTTTTTAATATCGGCAAACTTTACAGTTGCAGTGGTCAAGAATAAAGTTTCTTGTTATGTGTGTATTTTTATTATAAATACACTTTTAAACAGCCGCAAAGACTGTTTAAAGGCGTTTTAGTAAAATTGGCTTCAGGCGCGTAGCTGGGATTTTAATATGGTGGGTGCTAATGCTAAGCAATTTCAAAGCCATTTTTCAAATTCTATTGACATTAGTTTTAAAAAAGTAACGCTCGAAGGATTTTTGTCGTGTAAGCCTACTGAAAAAACTAGACCTATTTTGTGTAAATTAAAACAAAACTATCTCTTTTTCGTAGATTCTTAAAAACAGCGTCAATTTTGAGCAAATTTTACAAAAAAAACTGCCTCATTTTTGCAAGTTATTTTTGTGTACATTTTAAAAAACCCAAGTACCCCCCTCAGCTACGCGCCTAATTGGCTAATGATAACCATCAATGCATATTGTGTGTATTGGAAATTTGCATTTTTGCTTTTAGTCAGATCTGGAAATGCGCACTTTTGCCTCTTAAAACACAATAAGCAAATAATGGATTGCAGTATTAGCAATTTTAACGAAATAGATTGACCAAGGTGACATGACAGTGAAAAACGACCGAGTACTTAAGAATAATTGACGTGTGTATTTTAAAATTCCTGCCTAAAGTCTGTGACTCGCTTATTAATTAGTTGCTTACCACAACATAATTGTTTCTTAACAACGAAGGTAGCCGTACACCCGACGACTAATGACTCATTTGAGATTTTCGTAACAAAGCATCCTCACATTAATTATATGTATAATTATGTTTGGGGACAATATTTTGAGATTATTTTGCGGTAAGAGCTCTAAAGGTGTACTTTTATTCTGTCTTGGTCTGGTTGCAGTGCAATATAAAAGTCCTTTATAATTATGTAGCTTTTGCATTAAATATCAAAAAGTATTTGCAATTATTGAACTCCGTCTTGGTCTTGACTTTGCCGGAGTTAATCTTAAGACTCTTTGTCTGCAGGAGTCTGGAGTCTGCACCTGTGACTGTGATTGTCTCGTCTCCTCGAGAATTATGGGATGCAGATTTTTTGTCTATTGACGTGAGAAAATTCATTTATATTACTCTCATCGTCGTCTCTGACCGGTTCGTCATAAACAGTTGGGCTTTTGGTTTTGGCCCTCCTCCTTTTATGGTCAGTCCGGTCACAGTCCAAGTCTTATCATTAGTTGTGCTTTTCCCGCTGTCGATTTCCATTCGATGTCCATTTCCATGTCGCAAGTTTCATTTCAATGCCACGCCGATACTTTTGAACTTTGGCATAAGCTTGGCTTTGGCTTTGGCTTTGGCTTTGGCTGTGGCTGTGGCTTTGACTTGGACTCGGACTCGGACTTTGAAGACGAAAGAAGCTGCGGTGGTCGTAAAATTGTGCACTATTCCATCCAGGGTTTCGAGAAGGAAGAAAGAACTCCATGCCATGCCATGGTATCGGCATCTGGTATGGTAATCATATTACATAGATGTACTAGTCACAAGTCTATGAGTGATCTTCACACGATCTACTAGTATTTGCAAGAGTAACAGCAAGAACAACAGAAAATACAAGTACAAGTACAAGTAGAAGAAGAAGAGCCGAAGCAACTGCACAATCACTCACATGAAAATGCTATGAGCATGCACATGAACTGTGGAGCTCTAAAAAATAACTTATATCTCTTCGTTTTTTTCTCTTTCTGTAAATGTGCAGTGCATTACAAATCCCGGTAGAATAAAAACTAAATACTTGCAAAGGCCATGGAATGAGATGCAGGATTGTTGCGTTGCTTTACATTGCATTGTAATGCGGCCCACGCAGTGGCGTCACCAGAGGTAGGCAAAGGAAATCTAGGCCTACCTAACAACTGGAGCTTAAACTGTGTAAGATGCAGTTTTTTTAAATTTGCACAAAAACTGATGCATTTTTTTGAAATTTACATAAAACATGCATTTTTAATAAATGTGCACAAAAACCGCTGCATTTTTTTGAAATTTACACAAAAACAGATGCAGTTTTTTGAAATTTACACAAAAACAGGTGCCGTTTTTTGAAATTTACACAAAACAGGTGCATTTTTTTAAATGTGCACAAAAACCGCTGCATTTTTTAGAAATTGACACAAAAACAGACGCAGTTTTTTAAATTTGTACAAAAACCGCTGCAGTTTTTTGAAAATTACACTAAAACAGAAGCAGTTTTTTAAATTTGTACAAAAACAGGTGCAGTTTTTTTTAAATTTACACAAAACAGATGCAATTTTTTTTAAATATGGACTAAAACGGATGCAGTTTTTAGAAATTTACGGAAAAACAGATGCAGTGTTTTTAAATGTACACTGGATAAGGTCCGGTTTTTTCAGCAGGCTTACTAGAAAAAAAAATCCTGCTTACGCTACTGGGCCCAAGTTGAAGTTGGAATTGATGTTGAATTGGAATTTGAATTTGCCGAGACAATATGAGCATAAAATATTGAATGTGTAATAAAATTTGTAATATTTAATGAGCTCGGGAGGCACAGACAGCTAGAGAACTGTTGACTCAGTATATTCAATATTCATTGCAAGATGTTCAGTCCATCGCATCCCTTCGCATCGTAATGGTCAGTCGTAAAAGTTGATCTACACACACGAAACTTCTTTCTACGGACATAGACCCGCCGCCATCCCATCTGTATTTCCCTTTGTCTCGGTCTCACAGTCTTTGACGTGGCATGGTCTGAGTCTTTACTGTCTCGTAATATCATCCTTGGATACTTTATAAGCTGTATGTTCATCGTGGTCAACTTCCACTATAAAATGCACAATGGAAAATGATGGGAGACTTTCATCTAAATTATTCACTGGGATTTTTTCATCCTTGGGATCTCGTATATTCACCAGAGCATGTAGACATGTAGAGTCTTGAAGAAAGGCATCGGCATCGGCGTCAAGTGTCTGATCCACTCAGGGATGTTTTCAGCCAACTACTGTTAGACTTAGGACCAACAAGTTGGATTAAAAATGCAAAACATTGAGAGACGAAGGATCACTGGTAATGTCAAATTAAGGTGCTGAACAGACGTGTTAGTTATAACCTTTACCGGTACCAAATTGAATACCGTTCCCTTTACTGACTCCTTTCCAAGTATTTATTTATGTACACCTACTCTACATTCTATAACCAGTAGCGTAACCAGAACAGGGGTAGACCAAATTGCTGTAGTAATAATTGTAGCATCTTATGTAGTCCAAATTAGTTAACAAAGTCGCGCCTTTTCCGTGTAAATTAAAAAATGCATTTCTTGTGTGAATTTAAAAAAATTCCTCGTCTGTGTGTAAATTTAAAAAATGCCTTTTTTGTGTATATTTTAAAAAAGTCCTTGTTTTTGTGTATATTTGAAAAACATTGCGTCGTTTTTGTGTAAATTTAAAAAAATGCCCTTGTTTTTGTGTATATTTGAAAAACATTGCGTCGTTTTTGTGTAAAAAAAAAATGCCCTCGTTTTTGTGTAATGTTAAAAAAACAGTAAGTCGTTTTTGTGTAAATTTAAAAAAATGTCCTCGTTTTTGTGTAAATTTAAAAAAAATATCCTCGTTTTTCTGTAATGTTAAAAAACAATGAGTCGTTTTTGTGTAAATTTCAAAAAAATGTCCTCGTTTTTCTGTAATGTTAAAAAACAATGCGTCGTTTTTGTGTAAATTTCAAAAAAATGTCCTCGTTTTTCTGTAATGTTAAAAAACAATGCGTCGTTTTTGTCTAAAGTTAAAAAAATGACGTTTGTGTGTAAATTAAAAAAAATGCCTCTTTTTTGTACAAATTTTGAAAACTGTCTTTTCGCACAAATGTGAAGGAAGGCTGTGTATTTTACAAATCTTGTGTAGGCCTAGACCTACGTGGCCTACATCTAGTTACGCTACATTCTATAACGTACTGTAAAATCAATAGCAATTGAACAAAGACTTGGATTCCAACTCTACCCTGACTTTCTCATTGGCTCTTGACTTTGACTTTGACTTTGATTTGACGGCAACTACTAATAACAATAAGGTGTGAGTGCGATACTGTGCAATCTTTTATTTTATTGATACCGAGACCCAGAACCTGTTCAATCTTGACTTGAATGAAATAATGCCATTTAAGTATCATCACAATACAATGCAGGAGTCAACATTTCATGTTTACCTCAAAGCTTCCCAGTTTTTTATGATTGAAATGCGAAAATACTGTATTTGGATTTAGACACTTTGGTCGTAGAAAGATTTCAACTTTGATTTGAACTTGGTCATTTCAAACTTTAGAAGAATTTATGATGAAGGATTGAACGATCGAAATTGAACATTGAACCGGTAGCCTAGTTTTCGGAATTGTGATTTGATTTCTGTTTTGGGCAACATTTGTGCTGAATCAGATTCAAGATTTAGATTCTTGAATGTTTGTGTTGACTTGACGATGATGGCTAGAGTGGTAGTGGTAGTGGAGTAGAATATGAGAATATGCTGAGTAGTGTGGACTTTTGATCTGATAAGTTGACACCTCAGGGGAAGGTGCATGTAAGACACGCCATTTACATTTGCAGTATCATTTATTACGTGCAAAATGACCCATTTACATATTATGAAGCAAGTGTGATAAATGAATGGAGAAGTGGTGTGTGCTATTTCCAATGTTTTTGACGATCTAAATGGTAGTGCTTTTTATCAGTAGGCATGCAAACGTCACCTTTTCTACTGTAGTTTCTTTGACAGCGTGCATACGTACTTATTTTTTTGTGATTTATTATTTAGGAACGTGTTGAGGTAAGGAGAGAAAAAGCTTTATATATGTACAGTCATTTGGAATTAGTCATAAAGGATCAAAATTGCAAGATCTTTCTACCCTTAATAATTATACGGTGTGTTAATTAACAACTGCTAATAACACTGTCACTAGGCATAGACATAGACCAAAGTAGGCCTAGGCCTACAAAGAATTTTTAAAATGTACGCCGGATAAGATGTAGTTTTTTTGAAAACAGAACAACAGATGCAGTTTTTACACAAAATCAGACGCCGACTTTTGAAATTTACAGGAAAAAAGATGCAGTTTTTTTAATTTACACAAAATCAGACGCCGATTTTTGAAATTTCCTCAAAATCAGACGCATTTTTTTTAAATTTACGCACGAAACGACACATTTTTAAAACTTAATGCAAAAATGACGCGTGTTTTAAATTTACGTGGAAAGGGCACGATTTTTTTTAATAATTCAAACTTTATAAGATGCAATTTTTTAACAGTTTTTGAAAAACTTACACTATTCATAATCGACTTCAGCAATTTGGCCTACGCCAAAAAAAATCCTGGTTACGCTACTGAACGTTTTACATAAATTCTTACATTGGCAATTATTATAATTACAGGGTTCTTTATACTTTTTTACATTTTGCAAACATCACCGTTTGAACCAATTAAAGCTCTTTTTTTCTATTTTTGAGAAGTGCAGATACTGTGTTTTGTGATTTCCTTAAATTCCGCTGGTACATATTACTTTTCAAACTTTTTGAATCAGTGAATTGATCAGTGTACATCTGTATTTTCATTTTGAAAACTTGTTCGGTTTTGTTTCTTGCACTTGTAGGAAACTGTGGGTAACTGGTTTAGTTGTAGGCCAAAAGAACTCAAACATTCCTTTCCGCACGTATTAAGACTTAGATATCGGTTTTAAATTGTGCAGGTATAATCTTTTGCGTCTTTCAAAATTCTGTGGATTTTTACAATATTTGGAAAGCAAATCCTGAATTTGAGCCTTACCTAATCTGGATGCATACAGCTTTAAAATATTATTGCTACTTACTATATTTTTTCCAGTTCCTATGTAAACCGATTTTCTCTGGGTTGAGTGCCTGCAATAATGTTCTATCCTGTGGTATATCAGGTTTTTATACAGAATATTCACAAATAATTAAACATGTATTTGCTTTGAAAACCTGATCACAGAGGAATATACAAAGCAAATATTTGTCCTTGCAAGTTATTCCAGATCATGTATCATTCTCTACATTTTTGGATCCATTCACGACTTATTACTTTTCACAACTTTGTTCTATTCCAAATTTTCTGCTTCTCCAAACTTTCTCAAACAAGTCGCTGTGTACAGATACTTACTTAGGTAAACGTAAACCTGTACTTACGATAGGGCACATGAAGTTAAAAAATGAGAAATATCACATCAATGTGAGTGGGAGAGCAAGTATTATTATGGTAGGTATATGTAGGTATACTACTCTTTTAAGTATATGCGTTACTCTTTTTGTAAACATACCAGACCAGTACTTTACGTTAAACAGGATCAAAAAATATCTTGAAAAAATATTATTGTAAATAAATTGCGGTTTGAATTGGATCCTGTAGGAGATTGATTGCTTTAGCTTTACTTTGGTCTCTTTTTATTATGCAAAATTCCTTCTGTATTTCTATAGCAGAGAATGAGAACAAGTAAATAAATCAGGCTGGGATTGAAGATTGAATTAAACTGAATTAGCAGTGAGGATGAAGACAAATGCAATAACAATAACAATAATAATACAGACATGGCATCAAAAGCTTAGCTAACAATCCAATACTGACTTTTTATTTCTTTTTTAAGTCATGAATGAGTTTGAAAAAATACAAATTATCAAATAAAATATAAACCAGAGAGAGTACACCTGTAAAAGCACGAATAATTCTGGTCTGATTCAGATTGCCTGCCTTTAATTCTCTCCAATGATTTGCATTCATGAGCTTATTTCTGTTTTCTCTGCTTAAAGGTAATTTTTTGATATTTTTATCACTACATGATGCCTTCCACCATAACCATCATCTTTGTTGTTCTCTTTCTTAAATCTTAAATTGAAGTGGTTGAAAATCTACATACATATGTTAGTGAATTCGAATTTGAATTAAGCATAGGAATCAAACAAAATCTGAATTGTCCTTGGTGCATTTTGTTTGAAATCTAGTTCTATTCATGTGACTGCATTGTGGTCTATTTAAAGATACCATTGGAAATTATCGTGTTTGTAATTTTGTATTTCGTTGGAATTGTGGAAGAGTAGAATTATAAATTATAACAAGCTCATGGAGTTATCAATGAAGACCTGAAATGGTTCGGTTGGAAATGATCGACATCGAGGCATTGATTGATTGAATTGTCCAAGGTTTGAAATTAGACGGGGATTGAAATGATTAAAGAACTCGAGGACAAGAACAAGAACAGTAATTTGTGTGACTGTGTATTTTAAATCATATTTATGGTTAGACTCAGGCTCGTACCTGGGCTAAATTTCAGGCGGTGCTGTGTAATGTTAAAACGAAATTTTTGAAACTAACACTTTTTGAAGTCAAATTTTCTAATATTCAAGTGAAAGGTTTTTGAAAAGGTATAATTTTTCCAATTAACGCTTTTTGAAATGGTACCATCTTGTTAATTAACATTTTTGAAAAGCTCTCATTCTTTCAATTAATATTTTTTGAAAAGGCCTCATTTTTTCCAATCAACGCTTTTTGAAAAAGTAGTTATTGTTTTCCAATTAATACTTTTTGAAAAAGTAGTTATTGTTTTCCAATTAATACTTTTTGAAAAAGTAGTTATTGTTTTCCAATTAATACTTTTTGAAAAGGTATCATTTTTTTAATCAAAATTATTGAAAAGGTCTCATTTTTCCAATTAACTTTTTTTGAAAAGTTCCCATTTTTCCAATTAAAACTTTTTTAAAAAGTCATTTTTTTTATTATAACTACTTTTTAAAAAGGTATTTTTTGCAAAGCTCGCTAATTTTTCTAATTTTTTTAAATAGTCTAATTTTTTTCTCATTAGTGCTTTTTGAAAAGGCACCCCATGTACGCCCGTGGTTAGATTGTATCGCCCCTTGCATAAATCTACGCGAAGCTATCAATTCACATAAATATTTGGTGTAACAGAATCGAGAGCAATGGATGAGCTGAAACTGTACTGTAATTTTTGTTACACTTTTTACACTGCGCGGGATTTTTTTTTATAGTTGGGCAATAATTAGAGAGGACGTGGCAGAAGAAATAGAAAAGGCAGTGTTTTAGATTTGGATTTCAAATTCAATTATGTGGAAATATTGGAGCTGGTCTGGATACCGTCGGGGAAAGTAGCTCAGACGAGATTGTACATGGGGAGGAGACTGTCATTGCACTTGTGGTTGCTGAAGCCACTGTCTTATACCTTGGTGTGGGCGTTGTGTTGTGTTGGGTTATTTTATGTTATGTTGATATGACTGTGACATGACACAACTGGAAAGTGGAACGGAACAGCTTTAGTTTTCTACAGGCAATGAAGGCAGGATTTTAGATTGAATTTCACACTGTGATTGCAATTGCTAAGGATTTGACTTTAAATTTCTGCTCATAAACGTACTACTAACTTTGAAAATCCCCTCTTATAATATAATCATATCAGCTTGGAGTTCGAAATTTACTGATACCATCTTTGTTGTTATATGTACCTGGAGAATCGAATCCAGGCGAAAGGTGCTTGATGTATTTCAAATGTGTAGTCTTTGCTGGTAGGTAGCAGAGCCGCATTTAACAAAAAAGTCTCACAAGACATGAAACCTTTTTATTTTCTCATGTCAGAGAGTATTTGTTTTAACGTGTTTTCGGAGAACCTTGTTTGGATGGAAATTACCTTTTTTCAAAAAGAGTATTTTGTTTGTGATTTGAATTCATTTAAACTGTATTTTATAGGGAATTTAATTTTTCAAAAACTGTATTTTTTGGGGAATTGGGGGTTTCCAAAAGTGTATTCCTCTTATCTTCTTAAAGCCAAGTTTTTAAAACGCTTCATTTTCTTGGGAAGGTTTTCAAAAGCGTATTTTCTTCGGAATTGGTTTTTTTTAAAGTGGGATTTTTGGAAAGGGTTTTCAAAAAGTGCATTTTATTGGAAATTAGGTTTTCAAAAGCGTATTTTATTTGAAATTTGTTTTTTTAAAGCCGTATTTTGTTAGGAATTTGGTTTTTCAAAAATAGTATTTTCTTTAAAACCAAATGTTGAAACAAGTGGTCTTTCTTGGGAATTTGGTTTTTCAAAAAGCGCATTTTTTCAAACAGTCATTTTTTTAAAAAGAATGATTTTAGAATTAGGATTTCAATTTCAAAGGACATGGCATCCCGCCTTATGTAAACATCCCTCTTGTTAGTTTGTCATGCCATATGGTCCACAAGGTACAGTTTTTTGCACTGATCATTTTTGTCAATGGCACCAAAAAAATCTGACCGATGGGAGTCGAGATAATTGATGTCAAA
>JAAXYX010000712.1:0-32050 GCA_036851915.1 Ptenothrix huangshanensis | reverse complement strand
ACAGGCTACGATGTAGCGACCGCCCGAACTTTTCGTTTTAACGGTCTAAATGTGGGCTACAGTAGATTAGGTTTGGCTACTGAAAATATTTGGACGGAAAGGGTAGGCCATGGGGCTTCTTGTCAGCTGGAAAAATTCTTTAGGGGAAACCCGATGAATTCTAAATGCCGTGGTACTTTCTACATTTCTGCAATCACAAAAAGTACTACCGAAGCGTTCAAAATCTCCACTGTAATTTATGCACTTGTAAAAATCTGCAAAGTACAACAGCAATTACCAGGCAAGCCATCGGGTTTCTCCCTACCATTTAAAAGTTTCGGAAATTCATTTCGTACTAACATTGTAGTGCCACGGTTGATTTGCTGAATTTTATTTTACAACTAAAAATTGACACCTAATTGCTTTTAACTCATTCAAATAAATTCCATTCTTCATTCCTCGCAATTCACTACGATTTATTTACTTTGAATAAAATAATTCAATATTCGCCGTACACCAGACGAATCTCACTTTTGACTCCTAAGATCGTTAAACTAACTCAAAATGTTGCCATTGCAAAATGTGGCGATTAGGAAAATCTCATATTTTGAGGTATTTTAGCGAAATCTGACTACGAGAAAAATTGTGGATCAGTTGGGTGTACAACTATTATGAACAATCTTCCAATAGAATTAGTAAGCCCTTTAGATGTAAAGATTAAATGATTTCGTCATGAAAAAGCATTTGAACAGCTGAAGTATGCGTCTACTTGAGGTTTGCAAATTGCAACCATGAGTCTTCTCCAAGCGTCTCAGTCTCAACTGTTGGCGTTTCATTGTCATTTGTCACCCAATGATTTTTCCCTCTTCTCTTGTTTCTTGTTGTCAATTCCAATTTATGATTGTTATTGTCAGCAAGCTGTACTTAACAACATGGTACTATGCTTTTTTGATGTTATCCTCTCCATCGCCACCTCCCCCCGCCCCACGTCCCAGACACAGACGTTTGCGTACACCCTTGTCTGGTCGTTATTTACATCCGTCCTATTTTCCTCTTATGTCCACCTCAGACTTTTTACTTTACGATCATGATTTGGGTACTACTCACACACTATTAAAAATGTCATTTCAATGAACCTAATGTTTCAGTTCAGAATGCATGTGAATTTTAAACTACGTCGCCCAAGATCCTCCAGAGCAAGATGTATTTTGGAAACCAACTTGCTCTGACTCTGAACAAGTGCTGTGGATGACAATGAGTTACTCAAGGGAAGCCTCCTCTGAACATATGTTTTCATGTGCATCACAATTCTCAAGATTCATGTGACTATTATGCACTCGCCACAACACTAGTGAGTATTTGGTTGAAGTGTAGGTATTTATACTTTTCTAATATTACCTGCGCTTGGGCACTACCACACAAGTGTATTGACAATCCTCATTCACATCTTTTGAATGTCGTTAGTGTTAGTACTAAATGGCACTGAAAAATATTTCTCCCCTTCCTCTTCTGTTTTGTCATCATACTTTTATTACACATAGAGCTTATAAATTAACTGTTATTTGGATACGGCATATATGGGAACAATGACAATGTATACTTAAGAGCGTGACATACAAATGATAGGCGCAAGTACTTTTTGTTCTGTACGTGTACCCCAAAATCATATAAATATCATTTTGATCGGCACCTTCTCCCTTTTCGTACGTATTCAATATGTACCTACCAATATGCCTACAACTCACACACTTGAACCTGCGTAATCAACAAGTAAAATCAAATTCCTACGTGGTTATAGGACACGTAGTATTTTAGGTTGGGATTAAAAACCTTTTAAACACATTTTCGAAAACCATTGTTTTCATTCCCTCATTTACAGCCCCCGTGGTATTTACTGTAAATCCGATTAGTTTTACAAATTAATTACTCAATGGTCTGGATGAAACAATGCTGTGTTAATTTAAGGCATTTGAACCCACTAAATGAATTCAAGTGCAATAACATTGGCTGCTGGTAACGATGTAATTAGTATTGGCCTTTAAATAGATCAATAGGTGCTGGCCATACAGTGCTGGCATTTTTTGGCAATTTATTTGCTCCTTCAAAATAGGCTTCATTTTCAACATTCAACGTAAAAGAACCACCGCATGAAAAATCGGTTATCGCTTTTCCTATCCCTTGACTTTTGAAAAACTAGAAAACCAGCAAATGTAGGAATATGTGGGTACCTAGTTACATATTGCCTGCCAATGTACATAAACCTAAGTGACCGTGAGATCATCCTGAGAATTTTAATTTTCATTGGATCCTTTGATCTCAATTTCTTGTATGACAAGTTTGAACGACGCACAGTAAAGTACTTAGTTATCTAAGTCACGACAAAAACACAGATATGATAAAATCCATTTCCTTTCCACATAATTATGTGGCTAAGTACACAAGTTGCGTGTAATATGCAACTTCTCTCAAATCAAATAAACTAATTCTGTACCGTAGGCGATGTAGTTTACAGGGATAACATGTTATACCCATACGTCTTTATTAGTAGTCTTAGACATGTATGCATGCATGTAGTACATGGCTTATATGGGGATACTGATAAATTATTGCATTAACTTTTCATGCATTTTTAATCTCATATCTCGACTTCTGATGGTGTAAATGTAAAGTGAAACGATATGTAGCGCATGATTTATGACCAATGTCATTCATTACTTAAGTAAATAAGTAAGCACTTTGGAAAAGGTTATTTTTATGTTTCAAGGGGATGTGGAGAGAAACTGTAGTGCAGCATAGCCATCACATAGCTTGACATACGAGTGCACACTTGATGAGTTGGGAAGATGAGAAAAGTGAAGAGAATACAAAATACAGTTTAAGAGAGAGAGAGAGAGCTTCTCTCAGAAAATAGCGGCGGATACGTGCACATATAGGCCTAGGTACATGACTACATGCCACATTCCACCGAATCACATTCCTATAGATATACACGCATGCTTGTACATGCTCTCACAATTCAATACGACTGAATTATGAATCAAGATATCTTCAAAATTACATCCACAACCGGCACATTCCCTTGAGCCCATAATTAAACCCAAAATACAAACACATGCACGGTAGCCAAAGTCAGTTCATAAATTACAATCATGATTAATTGTAACAAGACAACAGACAACCCAGTTGTACTTGTAATGACAAGAAACACATTACAGTCAAAACTATGAGCTGATAATTAATGAAACAACAATTAACTTTACGGGTTATTAATTGGCAATTCAGAGTGTATTTACAATTGTACATGTGCATATTAATGGACCATTCTCCCGTCTCCTCAAACGTGTTTATATCATATAATAATTACTTACAGGTTAAATACACATGTAATGCTACGGGTAATTATCATTACACTGTAACATAAGTAGACCATGCACCAATCTGCTTATATACACACTTATCACGAAGAACCTAAGATCCATAAAAGTATCATTACATATAATGTAATTGATTACTTAATATGAGACAAGAGTTATGGCTGGAATTGATAGTCGGAGGAAATGGCCATTAGAGAATATTGAATGTCTTTCAACTTATGAGACAATCGAATCTGCCGTGCCAACTTGGAAATTTCAATGGATGAACAAGAATGAAAAATATATTTTGGATGTTGAAATATTGCAATTTAAAATGGAAAGTGAAAAGTTATTGTGGTGAGTTTAAATCGGAATTAGGTGAAACGCTGTTTTTGTTTTGACAAAGTAGTTGACACGACAAAGTCATGAGTGGAGAATACAATGCAGTTATTTAATGGTAAATAAATTGGATTCAGTTCAACTGTAATTGCTGTTTGTGTTTGTTTGATAAGTCGGAGAGAAGAATGAGAAGAGGCGTTGAAGTAGTCGTTGAATGTGTGTTATTGGTTGTGGTATTTAGCTATTAACTAGATGTGGTGAGTATTTGGACGCTTACTTAGTTTGTGTTGTCGGTCGTGGGTTGATTTTGTTTGGAATTGGTAATAGTTTGGTTTATTGGTTTAGTACATGGATTTGGAAAGGAATAGTTGTTGCTGTTAGTAGTGCGATAAGCTGAATTAATTGGGGATTCGGCATGCAGGTAAGGCAAAGTAAGGTAATGTTTAGGATCAAGTGCGATAAGGTCGGCTAAAAAGTTGGCAGTAGGACTGTAGACACATGTTGGTTCGCGAACTGAATGTGCAGTAAGTTGTTGTTGCAGGGTGTTTGTTGTTCACGGTAGTTCACGGTATGTGGTGTGGCATTTGGTGTAGATGCTCACACTGGTTGGATTCTATTTAATTCTAGGTATTTGTACTTGCTATTGAGAAGATTTGGGAGGGAGGAAGGCTAGTGGATAAGTTGGACAAGCAATTGCAGCGAGTCACAATATATTCGCATGCATTCGCATACATTGGCATTTATTGGAGTTCATTGTGTTATTTATCAAGTGTTGGCGTTGGAAGGCTTGAAGGGAGACTATAAGGAGAGGAGGAGAAGAGAAGAAGAAGAAGGACTGTTGCAATTAGTATTCAGTGGAGTGCCACGGGGCCGTCCACGAGTGACTTATGGATTTGGAGCCGTGGAGGCAGTGTGAGAGATGTGAAGTGAGGTGGTGCTGACGTGGTGGCTGAGTGTCCCCACGGGGTAACGTTGGTGTCGGTGCGGAAGTGTACGCAGCAGCGAGGAGGAGGGGATTGTGTGTGGACTCCTTGCCGTGACTCAGGCACTCACTCCGGTACTCCAAGGCATCGCATGGGGCCATGAGGAGCATCACCATCACACGGCCACACCGCATCTCCAATCCATTCCACACTGCAATCCCACCATGAGACCACTTACATGCCCGCATCCGAATCCTCAACGACTCCTTCCACGGTTCCATGTACTCACACACCGAAGCCAGTGACTTTGGTTCGGAGTTGTTCCCAGTGAGCCGATTGAAGCCACTGGACGGGATAACAATAGGACGACAATGAGAATGAAATGTAAGCGTAACAAGTGCGGATGAAAGTAGAGTAAGTGGGAAAGCGGGCATCGGAGGAGACGGCAAGTGTGGGAGACTGGGAATGGATGAGTTGGTGTGGGAAAGTGGGACCGGAAGGTGAATGGAAACTCCGGAGCGGAGGAAGAGGAGGCACGCAGTGAGGCACCTTCTGCACTCTCATCCCACAATCCCATCATCCAGCTCTGATTGCTTCAGATGCAGCAACTTTTGCTCTTCTCGTTGCATTCCGTCTCCTCATCTCCTTCGTCCCAATCTTGTCCCTCTGGCACCTCTCGACATTCTCCATCCTGTCATGCACCAAGACCAAGGCGAAGGAAATTCTTGTCACTGCTTCCTTCTGTCCCTCTACGTTGACTCAGTGCAGAATTGGCATGAGTAGGTAAGTGACGATACACTTGAGCATTCATATAATTCTCGACTTGTTCGATATTCGACATACGGCGAATACGGAACGTAGCTAGGCTACGACGTAACTAGTCCAACTGATCCAACTGCAACTGCAAACACACGCAGATCGAGAGTCACAGAGCAACTTTGTAGAGTGTACACTTTGTGTTTCCACGGGCCCACTCTGCCTCTCTTCCTCACTTGCGAACACAAAAACAATTGCATTTGTCCATCGCTCCGACTTGGTCCGTTCGTCCTCGTACCTCTCAACACTGCCTTCTCTTCAGCTCCTCGCGATTCGCAGTCAGCGCTAACAAACAAGTCATTTAATTACCCAAAGCACCCCAAGTCAACAGTTACAGTCCCAACCGTAGTCTCCACCAACACGCTCATTTCCTCAACTCACAATTACAATTATGGCACACTTGCACACTTGCCTCTGTCCTCTCAATTATCTCCACTCCGAATCCGATACTCGTCACTGGAACTGACCAAACTCTCACCTACTTCGCATACTTCAACTCCAGCACTTGGGTATAATAAACATAATCACCTCTCAACATTTTATTCCGAGTCTGGGATCTCAACTCTACCTCAATTTTAAACCAACATAGTTATCTGTGGTTTGAGGAAACGAGTGCATCAAATAAACCACCGTGTTCACATTTCCTGCACCTAATACATGATAGTTTGTTGAATCGCAATTCTAATCATCGGTCTTCAGACACTTCCCAATTACCAAATGATAAAGGATATGTTACTGGAGTACTTGAGCTCTTACCAACTACTCTTGAACTCACGGCAGTCACGGCTTCTAAATGTTCCGAGGCCCAATTTTTTACACTAAATCAATTAGATACGTCGTTGGGTTTTTTGTTTTTACCTTTTGATCAAGTCAAGTCATCGTTAATGAGTTTGATAGTAGCTATATTTGGTGAATGGTTTGTTTTATCTCGGATTATGGAGTGTCGCAATGGATAATTATTTATAGTTCGTGATCAGATTAGATAACGTGAATGATTTATAATTACACGAAGAAGAACGGACCCATTTGCAACTAAATAGCATACATTTATAATGAACGTGGTGTAAATTACGACAAATAATTCTACTGTTTTTCTTCAGGCTTCTCGTACGTTTTACCGTTTGTACTTGCTATTAACTGAATCATTTTGTTTTGTTCAGTCGCCAGTCATTGAATGATAACAGCTAATGGTTAAGCAGTTTTACCTGGCACTTGCTTCTAAACAGTTAGTCGACTAACAACACGATTTAACATATTTCATGCTTTCCAGTTTTCAGTTTTGTCATGTTTTGTTGATTCGAGGTTTGATAAATGTCTTATCTCTCAGTGAATGCAGTAACATACCACATACCTACTACTTACATACATGCAACATGTTTGTACTCCAAAAATCACGACATAAGCCACTAAATAACTTTTGGTTGTTCTGTTTAATGTTCAGATTATCAATCTACTGACTTCCAAAGGATTCGCCATCGGATTTTTCGTGGATGAATTTTGAAGGCAGCTCCTTACTGAAGATAAAATATTAGGACGATAGCTCAAAAAAACATACAGGAGAGCCTCTGAGGTAAATATTTTTGCAAACATAAATGTTTCACGGAATCATAAATAACGACAAAACTAATATCAGCCAACTATTTATCCGCACATCGTAAAATTGAATTATCTATATAATTAATTAAAAAAGACGAAAATACCATTGGAAAGGGTGTTGTATCCTAGTTAAATCAGTTTTAAATCAAATGATCGTCAAATCATTCTTTGAAGTTCCGAGTAGTCAAAGTAAAATGTAATTCAGGGAGAAGGACAAATTTTACTAACCAAAACTTGATACTGGCCTCCAAGGAGAGTAGCCTAAAAGACTCAGTGTACGTAACATATCCTTGTTATTTTGGAATCTCGCTATTTTTATCCTTTTCCAACTATCTTCAGTGGTAATATCAAAGCTCATTCAGTTTAATTTTGCACTTTAAGTATTTAGTAGTTTACGTTACGTTTACGGCGACATTTAACTTTTTAACATTTGGCTAACTCTGGATGTCTAAGGAATCTCATTTCATGACGTACCTTTATTGGTCTCTATGACTAATTTTAGTCTGTCACTACTTCCGTGCAAAGTGAATCTTAATCGTCTCGTCATGTTGTGATCAGTATTAGTCAATTTCTAGCTCGAAGAACTCAATTTTTGCCCATTGGTCTTTAACCTATCTGGTTTTAGCGATTGGCGTGCGTCGATTCATGATTAAACAGCATGCGATCAATAAAAAGGTGGTTGCCATTTAAAAGTATGTTTTTTATGCGCCGCTACTTGCAGTCCCAAAGTTAAAAGCTTTCATGCTCATTTAAATTCCTTTTATTGTTGTTAACACAGTCTGTGCTCAAAGCTTTCAAGTATATGAGTTTCTCAGTAACTAAGTCATTTTTACTTTGATTTACAAATCCCAGACCAGATATGTAATTGTATCGAATAATGTTGCAAACTATTTTCCTGGTGATACAGTTATGGCAATTTTAGCGTGTGTAAATATTTGGGCGTAATTATGTAGGATTCTTATGTCTCCTAACTACCTTCCAGTCATGCAGGCGAGTTATAATACTTAAGAAGCAATGCATGCAGTGCAATTACTGTGTCCTTTGTTGTATGTGTGTGTTTATGTAATTATTTCCTATTTTGTTTTAATCAGGAAATTGGCTATCCTATCCGGTGGAAAAATATCAAGTTAATGGAGACGCTACAAACATAGCAGCTAGTAGGCAGTACAATATTTTGAACAGAAAAAACATTAGACAATGTGTTGCAGAGATGCTGCTATAATTCTTACTGAAAGGACTATGTAAGCAAACGTGCATGTTCAATCTCGTCTACGAACAAGTGCTTGCGTTGAAATTTTACGAATGGGTAAGGACCTGAACTCTCATTCTTTATATTAGCTAATGCAAAATATTTGACGTTTTTAAAATCACCAAATGAAACTTAATTAAATTAATTCGCCTGGACACGTTTAATTCGCCTGGACACGTTTTGTATAAAATTATGTTTGACGAAGCAACTTAGTTGTTAGAGACGTGTAGGATAATTCACGTACGATCACAGATTAATTTCCATTTAATGGTAAAGGCATTAAGATTACCAATCAACAGTCGGGGATAAATATGAGCAGTCAGTTAGAGTCTATTCATGTCAGTAACATTTTATATTATACTCAAGAATCGACAAACAAGCAATAAAAACAATGTTATGCAGTCCTTTGAATAATGCCCCCCTAAACTTATTTCCGTCCCTCGAATAATGTACCGATTAATAGGGTGAAATTGTAAATAATTCCTCCCTTCAATAATTACCCGGTACATTAATCGAGGTACTGTAGGTACATTCCAAACAATATAGGCGCCTACTTAATTTTTACCATTGGATTGGACTAGTTTCCGTTATTTACAGCCCTGGAGAAACGTCTTGCGTAGCTCAACACGGACGCAAGTTTACTTCGGTTTTGGACTGATTTGTGCTGTAACAAATAATTCCCCCTTCTATAATTTCCCTCCTTCGAGTTGTAGTACCCACAGTCTTGCATTTTTGTAATTAATATACCGGAGCATTATTCTAAGAATTACGGTAACTCCTGTGTGTTATGATTTAATCGAGTGTTGCTCCGCTCCAAAATTGTGTAGTAAAACTTTTACATCTCATTATGACAGTCTTCAATCTGTGTAGCTGTTTAATATTCTCCTTTCTCCTATTCATTTTTTACGTTCGTACATCCTGTATTCAACAATTTGGAGAGTGGTTTTAGTGTATCTAATGAAGTATAGTGCTACAATGGTGCCTTTTGAGTGGCAGTAGTTTTGAATTAATATTTTCATTCATGTTCCTAAAACTTATTTTCAACAACATTTTGAATTAGCAACATGACTTTGAATTATAATTTTGGTACATAGTTACGGTTAACGACATTATTTCTGCCATAACTAGCTGGTAACCAAAGGTTATAAGTAAATAAAGCACAACATTCCTATTATTTCCTATTGTCAAAACCAATACGATATTCATGATCTGTGATGTGGATTACAGGCGGGAAGTCAAGTAAAAATAGTCATGTTCCGTCAGCGGACACCCGGTATATTGCAGGAGACGCATTCCAAAGGTCAACAGTTGTGGTGGCTAGTACAAAAAATTGCGATATCATTCGAACGCCCTGTAAGTACCAGTTATTTAAGTCTACTAACGCGTTTCCTCGTTGAAGAAATTGAATTATGTACGTACAACTGAGTTAAATGTTGAAAGGATGCTACGTAATTATTTATAATGGTACATCATTTATAATCAGAATCAGGTGTTTATTTATTGAGATCAGTGTTTCCGTCATATCTAAAATATAAGACGGCCTGGCGGCCTGGTATTTGTACTTTCGAATCTACGGTTTAGCGTAGATTTATTTCTGCACAGTTCTGCTTGTTTTGACAACGCAGTCCATTAAATTAACCGTTAAGTACCTTTTAAAACAAGTATGTAATTATATATGTGCAACTTGAGATTTTCCAAACCAATTGCACCTCAACAGACTTGTGTGGAGAGCTTGACTTTCATTTATGTCACGAAATGGGGATGAACTCCCAAAGAAAATTTTAAATACAAAGTTCTTAACCTCCTCCTAGAGGGAGAGGGATAAGATGTGTCCTGCGTGAGGATTCCTCCAGCTGCGATTTCAACTCCAACTCGTTTGACCTGATACTTTGGATCTGACGGCTGGTGTTATACGAAGGAGCTTGAAGCTATATTTTTAAATACAAAAATTTAAAGTGGGTTCCAGAAAATGTTTCAAGCAATGTTGAAACCGAAAAGCAGGGTTCCGGTTTTAGCAACTTTTTCTGGTCTATATAAGCCAGGCCACTTGGCTTAAAGTGACTAAAAGGGCTTTCAGTGGCTTAAAGTGGTTACAGTATTAAAATGGTTAAAAAAGCTAGAATTTTATCAATAAAATGACATTATCCAATTTCAAAAGCAAATGAATCACACTTTCAAGCCAACCCACGCAAATGGTGTCGTTTTTACGACACGTTTCTTAGTTGATACATAAATATACCTTTAGAAATCGAATCAAGCTCAATATGAGCCTTCAAGCACAACTTAAACTTAAATCTACACTACGAGTAGTTGAGTATTGTGAATTTCGTACTAATTTGAATTTAGCCACTTTAAGCCACTGAGCCTCATAATTATGATTTGTAAGCCATGGTTAAAGCCACTCCTGAACCCTGCCAAATGGATTAAAAATATGACTCCAGTTTTGTTGTAGTTTCCCAATAATAGGTGTGTAAACGCAATGAGTTATTAAAAGTAATGAAGCTTTGCGATTTTATCATTCCTTATAATTTCCACCGATGTATGCTTCACATAGGCATATTCTGAATTATTAGTGACCAGCTGTTTCTGCCATGTAGCCAACAATGTTTTGATGAAATATACTTTTGTTAAAATTACTGCATGGGAGGGCCGTAGCTCAGAAAGTATTCGTAATCATCTCCCCCTATTTGGGCAAGTTAGGACCTTCTTTTGTTGAACTATTTTAATATCTTGTGGGGCATAATAAAAAGGTCAAGTATCCTCGTATTGGAGCATTTCAAGGCCAGGCCTTAAATGAAGGACAGGCTCTCCAAGCAACTAGTATTGTTCAGGTCTTTAATGATGCCTTGTTTTTGTTTTACTGTAAAGAAAATTGAATTTTTGGGTTAAGCGATAATTTGGAAAAAACAAGACTTTGTAGGGATTAAACTTTTTAAATTCCACTTGTAGGAAATAACAGTCGAACGAGAAAAGGTACATTAGGTACATGTGCCGTAATTTGTTGTTTGTCGTAAATTACGTACTTGTTTTGATTTTAGCATTGAGTACCTTTGGCCAATCCGGAAGTAACAATAAGTGCAAAACTCTGCCCCAACAATTATCATTTCAAAAGAACCGATGTGATTCGTTCGACTCCGGCAGCAACGGCTTCATCAGAGGAAACGGACATCATGGGCAAGCATCCACACCAAGTGGAGCGAGCAGTGGCAACACATTTCTCCACCAGCAGTACACAGGGACTGTTAAAAATAGTTCTGGAATTCCTATGACTGGGAAAACCCTAGTTGCATTGTATGATTACAGTTCCAGGCATAGTCGTGATGTTGATTTCAAAAAGGGTGATGTGTTAGAAGTCATTAATGACAAGTATGTTCCTCGTTCTTTGTTAAAATTACTTTCGTTATTTATACATTCTTGATATTAATTAGTATGACTTTGTAGCTATATCCTTGAGGATGTCGGTTAAATCATTGTTATTTTTCTAAACAGTGATCCTGATTGGTGGAGTGTATACGTCATCAGGACTGGCCAAACTGGCTTTGTTCCAAGAAACTTTGTAGCCGTAGAGAAATCTATTGAATCTGAAGAGTGAGTGTTCTTTTATCATCTAAATGTTGGCCGTGTCACACTATAATTAAATTCTGAAGGAAGGAAGAACACATTCCTTTTCGTCGTTTCTTTTCATGGAAGGATATATTGATTTACCAGATAATTTGTAACAAAAATTTTAGTTGGTTTTTTGGGAAAATCTCACGGAGAGAGGCAGAGAAGGTTTTGATGGGCGAAGAAAACCCCAGAGGAACTTATTTGATCCGAAATTCTGAGCAGAATCCAGGAGCTTTTTCCCTCAGTGTAAAAGATTGGGAGCAAGATAAGTCGTATCATGTGAAACACTACAAAATTCGACCTTTGGAGGGTGGCGGCTATTACATCACAACTAGGCTTCTGTTCCAATCTTTAAGAGAACTCGTTCAGTCCTACTCGAGTATGTTCTTGTAGCTTATTTAGAGTCATTTTACATCGCACCAATGGAATTACATTTTTTAATGTCATCAATTCTTATAATCGCCAATTTATCAGCATGATATTCTCATTACTGCACACGTTGCAGGAAACGCCCAAGGGTTGTGCCATGTATTGACACGGCCATGCCCGAAGCCATGTCCTCAGATGTGGGATCTTTCCCCTGAAACTCGTGATCAATGGGAAATCGACCGCAGTGAACTCAAATTTGTTCGTAAGCTAGGGTCTGGAAATTTTGGCGAGGTTTGGTATGGTAAGTATTTTAAGAAAATCGGATCTTGTTGTTGATAATGTTATTAGGAAAAGATCTAGAATCCCCTCGCCAGCTGTTAGTTAATCTATAAAATGTTTGATGTGGTTTTTGAGGTTATCCTGTTGCAATACCAAATTCACGTTTTAACTGATCGGAAACTAACGTAAAACTTTCTATTACTCCCTTTCTTTTGTTATCCCCCCGTTTTACTCCCTCCTTTAGTTTCGTGTGGTAAAACAATATCAATTTATATAATTTTCTGCTATAGTATGAGATTAATGAGAAGGATGTAGGTAGTTTTACTTTTAACTTGAATATTTGTAATATTTGTAAATTAATTCAAGCCCATAAAGAAAAATATCATATTTTCTGAAGTTATTAATACAAAAGGACAGTTGTATTCAATTATAACATTATTTTGAGTTATCAGTTTGTTTCACAGTTCAAGGTGTTTAGTAAGTTAAACAATTTTAGTAAATGATTGAACCAAGAAATACGAACTAGTTAACTTCTTGGTTACCACAGGCCGAGGCATTGTACAAGATTAGTTAATACGTTATTACACACTGCTGTTATATGTTTCACATCGTTTTCGTTTGTTGATATTCTGAATTTGTTGAAATGAGATCTTATTCATTAAAGACGTGGGATGTGGGACGAATTATTTATTTATTTATTTGTTTATTATATGTAATGTGTCAAAAACACAAAAGGATGTTGGAAATAGGAAAATGAAAATCGGAAATGGGTTTCTAATTCTTTTTCGTTTTTTAAAGGAGCATTGTATTGATCATATATATATATATGGGATTCGAACCACAACCGAATTGACTCATGATTTGTATGAACGTTACGTAACACAGGTCACTGGAGGAATGGAATGGAAGTTGCAATCAAAACTCTTAAATCTGGAACTCTCATGTCGTCAAGTGCTTTTCTTGAGGAAGCTGCAATCATGAAAAAGTTTCGTCACAGTCGTTTAGTTGCGTTGTATGCAGTGTGCTCGAGGGAAGAACCTGTTTATATTGTTACGGAGTACATGCGAAACGGGTCTCTTCTTGAATATTTACGTAATGGAGATGGGCAAAATTTAGAAGAATTGGATCTTGTGTACATCGCTTCACAGGTAACCAAAGAACTTTCAGTTATTTCGTTTTCAACGTAAATCCAGGAGCATCCAGATTTCATAAATAACTGGTGCTTTACGAAAACAAATTGTTAACAGACTAAGTTCTACGTCACGTCTATAATTTAATTAAATTAAATCAAGAGCTTTAGAAACGACAGGATAAAGTCAACAAATCAAAATGAGTAGGTAGCTGTGTAATTGAAAACGAGAGGATCACTAGTGCTAATATGATAGTTACTGTAAATTCTGTCTTCCAATCGTTTCCAATGACCCTCGGTCTATATTTTCTTCCCTTGAAAATATTGTATGATTTATTGAACCACATGTAACCAACTTCAACTTCATTTCGCACTTGATTTTACTATTATGACAGCGTTTACAAAGCAACATTACCTATAGCTCTGTTTACAACGATACTATGATGTTTACAAATGATTGAGCAGGTGTTTACAAATGGTCGAAGGTGGTGTTTACAGATGTATAAATTATGATTGTAACTTCATAAAATGTTCACCAACGTACTTAAGCAGGCATGCTAGTGTTCAAGTGGAGTATTGCCAGCATCGTTGCTGCGAGTTGAAACCCTGTACTCTAACATTGTTGTACGTGGGCATGAAATTAGATACGTAGGTATATATATTTTAATACAACATTTTCATACGTCGCAGCGAAATTTCAAAATAATAGTCGGTCTCTGTATATGCTTTTTGTTTTTTCTTATGAATTGATTACAGTGTCAAATTAAAACATGTTTATAATTTGGTGTGTGCTATAAGAACCTCAGATCGTTAAGGGCTGTTGTGTTTTTATTTTCGTCGTAATTCAGACTGATACCTTTTTTTGAATCCGTATCTTTAAAGGACTGCATTCGAATGCCAGTATTCTCAAACTGATTTCTTTCAGGTCGTTTTAAACATAATTTTTTGTTTTGTAGATCGCAAGTGGAATGGCGTATTTGGAAGAAAAACAGCTAGTTCATCGTGATTTGGCCGCCAGAAATGTTTTGGTGGGTGATCAAAATATTGCTAAAATTTGCGATTTCGGCTTGGCTCGAGTAATTGTACAAGATGATGAGTACTGCCCTCGTCAAGGTTCAAGGTTCCCAGTTAAATGGACAGCACCCGAAGCAGTTCAGTTTATGTAAGTTAATTTCTTGCCTTGCGTCGTATTCTGCATAAGTAATAGGGTACGTAATAGCGTAATCCTTTTTTCATGATTCTGAATTGATATCGTAAAAAGTCCAAAATCATTACAAAGACATCGTATTTCTAATTGATACAGGCGATTCTCAGTTAAGTCTGACGTTTGGTCGTATGGTATCATGTTGATGGAGTTGTTCACCTACGGACAAGTGCCTTATCCTGGTAAGAATATTTTACATTATTAGTAATTGAGCATTGTTCTCTAGAATTTTACTGTGTGACTAACTACACTAAATTACTGATGAAGTGGATGTGGTAGATAATAATCGGTTTTTAATTTATAGGGATGAACAACCGAGAGGTAATGGACCAGGTTAGTAAGGGTTACAGAATGTTGCAGCCAACCACTGGCCATGTTTCTGATGCTGTGTACCATATTATGCTACGTTGTTGGGACGCTGATCCAGACAGAAGACCTACATTTGAGTTCTTGCAACATTTCTTCGAAGATTTCCCAGTTGCTTCTGAGATTCCTTACAGGGAAGTCAAAAACAAGCATCATCATTCATAAACTAAAGAGCTGGAAGTGACGTAAATTATTTATTTGTTCGTATTCTTGTAACTATACTTAAAACCACACTTATCTACTGGTTGATAGTAGGTACATTATTTTATTTTATGACTTAAACTATCACCAACTTTGCTAGCCATGGTAAAGTAAATCTTGGCTAATGATATTTAAGAGCAGACATTAGTAACTTCAAAGTATATCCCAGTGTTCCATATGATTATGCACCCATTTAATTTTGACGTCACAACTTAATAATTCTCAAATCTTACTAATCTTCTGTGGCATGTTTTATGAATGCTTCTATCGCAACTTTTTCTTGCTCAGATTTTATCAAATATCATTGTGGCGGTTTATCAAAAGATGCATACTAACGAGAGAGATGTAGAGTTTGCAACTCAATTAGAAAACGCTTTATCAAAGCAGGGTTTGTATTTGTTTTTCGCCTTTGAGTAAAACCATCAAGGCGTTACGTTACACAGAATTTAATCAAGGCTATTTATGCTTAGCTAGCCAGAAATTTAGGAGTAGAATTTGGTCTGAGTAAAATAAGTATTTCAGTCCTTGAATGATTTCAGTTATCGATCTTTTGTAGCCTAATTTGATCACATGGGTATAAAGACAAGCCGTTTTATTTGGAGTAATTATATGATCGTTGCGTCGATATCGATTAGTAATGGATAAATTAATCCATTGATCTCTGTAACATAGAAAAGTGGAATGGGCAGCCAGACATTATTATGCTGCTCGTCGCCCTGCATGACTATGACATTCAATATCGAATCGATCAAAATAGTATCTACATCATAGAAATAATTAAATTATACAATGGCTCCTAGCCCTTGCTTTGAATTTATTTTTTACTGCATACGACGCATTTCATTTTGTTTTTATTACGTTGCCTAGTTTTGTTTTGCAATATTATGTATAATAAGCTATATTTATTACAACCCGCTAGGAAGTAGACACGGTAAAAATACGTTGGTAGGTTTTCGAAATGGATTATAAATACCGTGACAGGTCAATATTTTCGAGGTAGGTGTGCAGAAGTTAAGGAATAAATTGTAATGGAGTAAAAAGTAATTATATATCTTCCTTTGAATTAACAAAGTGATAATTTAGCAGTTTAGGTTTATTGAGCATTGTTCCTGGGCAATTAATTAAGTAAGTAGTAGGCTTATTTTTGTAAAAATTAAAGTCATTTTTGTGACATTTGTGAGACCGTGGCAGTCTTGTCTAATTACATGTAAAGAAGCTATTGAGGTTTCTGCTGGTCTTGGTCTATGACGATGACGATTAGTGTGTAGACAGAAACTACGATTAATTTTCATTTTGTTGTTTGTATAGTCATAGATTTTATTATTTACACCTGAATTGTTTATTTATTTTGTAGTTCGATATAATTACATAGCTGTTGCATTGCACTTGTTTTTTTTTGGTTTTTATTATTAATTCTTCATGTGTTCTGTTCATTCGACAACTTCCGAACCAGCCATTCAGCTGTGTGGTTCAAAGTCAGCGTGTGAACTATCATCCACATTCTTCAAATTCTAGGGAGATTCGTCAATCTTGTCTGTCTTGTCAATTGGAGAGATGATTTTTATGTTGGATTAATTATATCTAGTGTAAATGAATGTCGTAGAATCTAGTTATTGTTGTCATTATTATTAAACTATTACGAATATGCGTGTAGGAAATTAGGCGTACTTACTGTACATAGATATTTGGGACTGGTAAAGATTTATTAGAGATGGGAACGGTGTTGTTGTCGGATACAGGAAGCAAATGTAGCTAGAGTCGATCCGACGACAGCTAAGTTTGCCCAGGTGTATGCGAGAAAGAGGCGTGAAAGTGGAGCTACCAGAATAAATAATTACATGCATATTACTATGCTATGTAAATACCTCTTATTAACTACTTGTAGTACTCATTAAAAACTATAACGTAATTAGTTCAATGTTTTAAACTCATGTTCCTTGATGTTACCAGAACTCATCGTAAAATCTTCCTGATATTCAAGTGAAAGCAAAGATTAAACTAAAGTAAAATGGTTAAGTCTATTTACTGCTATGATTTTTCCCCTCTCATCTGCCTCAATCTCTGACTTCCTTTCTGTTCGTCAGTCTACAAAGCTGCTAAATTTTTTTCTATAGAGTGATCTTCTGGTCAAGGAAGTAGTTCAGTAAATGATGATAATAATTATACTAATTAATTGTATTTTTTGAGCTAATCCAGTCAATGCAATAATAGCAAAGTAAAATGATTGTATCGTCAATTTGAGATAATGTAATTATAATTATATTACGTATGTAGCTGTAATCATTGTAACAATATTATTATCCATATCGTTCTCGTGCACATCGTTCGTTATGTAATTTCTAGTTACGTTAATACGAAGAATTGTAATTAATTTAACATTGGTTTCAAATGATGATTACTTATAATTGTGGTTACCGAATGCCGCTGACCTGCTGTTAAGTAATAGCGAACCACCTTTTGCTTACAGGTTACGTATTATTGAAAATATTTAAAAAAATATACATATAACGGTAATGAAACAAAAAACAAGTTGAAGACCAGTTTACGGCGGTTATATAATTATTACTTTATAGTTATTGGTACAATAAATTATTGTAAGCTCTAACCAAACGTTCGGCAAAACTTTAAATGTATCGTCTAATAATTCAGTTCGATTCGATCATTGCGAAATTACTGACATAAAAATGTACGTACACGACGAACGGCAGAATCGTGTTTGAAAAACAAAAACATCTATAAAATATATTCTAATTGTAATTATAACGTTATAACGTAGATGGAAAGTGTCATAAATATTACATTGTTTTGAAACACAAGATTCAGGTATTACAAGTGTTTTAGATTTGCGAACGTAACGTTTAACTAAGTGTAGGGTATATCGCGCGTAACTCCTTCGCCGGAAGTCTTACCTCATAAGTCCTTCACAAAATGAAGGAAAATTATTGCCTCGTACTAATAACCTTTGCTTACTTATCTCCACGGAATCTACTTGACGTATACTAGATGTACTCGTATAATTGTATTAGTATTTATGGAATTAGCCCCACTTGAAGAAAAAACAAAAACCAGGTACCACGCAGTAATATTGTAGGAGCATAATAATTTCTGTTGGCTGTCAGGACCATTCAAAGTTTCCCTAATATATTTGTACTTTGTAGGCACATGGAGGTCTCGCACAAAATACAATTAAGTCGAGTTATAGATGAATCTGCACCAGTCTATACACTGTGTACGTTATGATGAATCTATTTACAAATAATATGAAAATTCATACTTATCCTACATAAAGCTACTGTAAGTAGAAACCTTACAACCATGCATACAATCTAGTAGGTATGTAGTAGTATTAAACAAAGACAAAATATAATGATATCTGTCATCTTTATGTATAGAAAATACAATCTGCAGGAGTGCTTACAGGAAAACAAAAACTGCCTAATCAATCTAATAATGCCAAAATTCTCAATGTTGTTCGTCTATGTATAAATCGACGATGTAATTTTAGATACGTTATCTATACAGTTGTATCTGTACACCGAAATACCTACGTAATTGGTTATGCTGGTATGTAGCTAATAATTCCGTGATAGCCAAAGCTACTAGTGTGTTAAGGAGAGGCTACTGAATAAGTACGATTATGAATACCATTACTGTACCAAATTCTTTAGTTTTACTACGACATAAAACAGCTAACCACAAGAATCATGCATAAATGTATTGATTTCTCTTAGGTAGGTAATAGTTCATTCCTCACGTTTTGAACATTTGTGGGTGAACTCAACTCAGAGTAACGTACAGAATTAACCTCAACAAATATTTACATGCGGACAAAGCGAGATTATACAATTCATTAATGGTTTTCACTAACAATAATAATTACCATGTAGCTGTAATAAGTTCCAATTACTTACGTAGACATCGGTAGGTTCTAGCTTTGTAAAGGATTCATTTAATACTTGAACTGAAACGATTGCAGTGGACTCATAAAAACGCATTTAATAGCTGATTGAGAGTGGAGAGATGTGGAAGGTGTGGAGCAAGTTCATAGTAGATGATAATTTCATAAATTTTGTAGACAAATTCTTATGAGCATATAATTGATAATAAGGTTATATATGAGATGTGCTGTCAACATTGTTGATACATAAACATTCTTGTAATTTTGTATTATAAACCTCACATTTTTAAAAACCACATTTTAACAATTACCTGTCTGATTCTACAATAAAAATAAACGAAGAAACTGAGATCTGGAAGATTGTCTCTGTATACTTAAGGGCTTACCTATCATTTAGGATGATTACTGCTACTAGGAATATAACATTTGGACAGATTTAATGCTTAGATTCCCAATGATTTCGTTGTTTCACTATATACATATATTATGGGCCCGTAATACCTTTCTATAGCTGTTACTACTGTTATATGTAGCAGGTTTTTAATACTGCGTTATCAAGAAATTGTTACAACAGTAGCAGTTATGGCAAGGTGTTGGGGACCCTCATTTAGCGAAGAATGTGTAGGCAACTTGACTGAGTCAGTGTTACACTGTCACTATCAGGTATATGGTCAGTATGGTCAGTAGATCTGTAAATGCAACGTCACTTACTGAACATTGACACGACACTCATTTCAAGTTGTTCCAGGTAATAAAGTAATTACGTGATTAAACGTTACTTGTTTAGTCATATTGAGATTGCTTTCTTGCTTAGCTACCCAGGTTAATATTGCTTCTGCTAATTACTAATATTTTATTCTTACCACCGTACCGTCTTGGTTTATTTTCTAGTCCTTAGTTAACTTTTTTCTGCAGGTAATGCGAAAAGCCTAATGAGAAAGAATTCACGTATTACCTAATACCATAATATGGATTTGTTACTTTAAATAATAATTCAATGTCTAAATTGTTGCATTTATTAGGACCTTCTTTATTTGCCAAAAAGGTAATTACTTGTGAGGGGTACCGCGAGTGCTGATAGTGCGGCTGTATATCAATAATTATAATTTTTCCTTTAATTATTAGTAGCGCGAACAAAATTAATATAACAACTGTGCAATATTTTGCATTTGTATTTGATGATTTTTGTAATGGTACCCGTTACTAATAAAAACAACTTTCTGTGTCGAAATTAAATTGCTAAAATGTAGACAAAGTTCACACTACATTTAGAAAATCGGATGTGCTGAAACAGAAAGTTTGGTGTATTTAATGTACACTATGAGGTAGGTAATTTTAAAACCGGTATTATCAGTGATCATCAGTTAAAATAAATTAATTGAATAAGCTTGTATTAGATGACGGCTTCATTTAATGGTGTATGTTTCACTAGAAATATTTGTAAATCCACGCACGGTAAATTATAAAAATATTTATGCATTTTCAATGTCAAGTTGGTTGTACTTTTGCTTTAAGTTTCCAAAGATTGCTACGAACGTTATAGTCGTTATAAAATTGTGTTTTATTTCATAATACGAAATATTCTGAATCTGCTACTAACGGAATTAAGCTTACAATATTGTAGTATTGAAAATAATGAAAATTAAATTATAATTTTCAAAACTATTCGCGCATAGTGGATGTTGTCTTGTCATGTGCTTTTATGATTACGTTTACACTTTATTTATTCAGAATGGTATTGTGAATTGAATAAAAAGATTTTGTACAAGAAAATACTTAATGCATTTATGAAATGAGTAATTACATCCTTTAGTCTAATAGAAAACCTATAATTTAATCACATAAATAAGTATATATGGTGTTTACGATATTTCAATATATATATGTATGTAATATTATGTAATAATTATTTAGATCATTTAACTTGGATTTTTTGCGGTAATTGAAATGATCAATGTACCCTAGGTGAGACTATCCCTGAAGAAAGACGTCGAAAGCTTGACATTTAATAAAAATAAAGTCAAACTCTATCTACTAGTTGATTGTTTTTAAGCTACAAGGTGGCGAGGGTTTACTATAGGATGTCTTATTAAATAAATGCATGTAACTATTATTAAACTATTATTAATACTCGTATGCTGATATGCGTCAGCCGCAGATGATATGACTTGGGCTGTCCTTGCATTCGACTCGAAGTTATCCTTTTGGTGTGTGAGTAGAGTTTCACCTTTATGTAATACACTTATAACTACTAATGCACTTATAATATTACGGTAGAAATATAAACTAATTGCAATTATAGTTGTAGCAGGTTGCGGTTATACACGAGGTTTGACACTTGCATGAAATGCATCAGGACAGACAGTGAATCCTTTGCCAGGATTTGTAGATGGTTCAGGGTACCCTGGAGCTTTGGTGAATTGATATCGTTGAAGTGTAGCAGTGAAATAGACGAAGAGAGTTAACTTGGCCAAAACTTCTCCGATGCAAACTCGCTTGCCTGTACACAAATGCAATGGAATGCAGTAGAATTGAAAAACATTAATGAGAGCATGTGACAGGGGAAAATATGTTAATTGTCTTCCAGTTCCAGTGCTTTAGAATTCAATAATCAGAGCATTAGTACTGACTGCTGAGTTATGCTAACTATGCGAAGGTAATATTGTGAATTACCCATGCCAAACGGAAGGAAAGCAGCCGAGTTGTTTAGAGATCCGGAGCTGTCGAGAAATCTCTCTGGGTTAAATAGTTTCGGTTCAGTCCACACTTGCTCATCCATATGAATACTGTGAAGATTCACCACCATCACGTCATCCTAAAATTACTCACCAGACAACCGAGTATAAAGAGCGGTGCCACACAAATTATCTTTCTGCATCTTTACCCAATTTGTTGCTGTTATTATTTATATGTTGTAGATACAGCTAATAAACGCCACACATTGAACGAAGAATCAAGTTGGAAAACCTTCCTAGAACTCCGTACCTTTTGGACACGGTAGCCTCCCAAGACTGTGTCCTTGGTGGCAACTCGGTGAACCAAGGGAATGACGTTGCACATCCTCTGAACTTCCAATAGTGTTGCTTCTGTGTACGGCATTCTGGAGATCAAGATTTGTCATTGGATTAAATACACAAGTACGGGTTTTTTGCTAGCACTGAAGATGCCTGGAGAGGAGAAGTTATGATTTCGAATGCTTTTATGCACAAGTGCATATGGTATAAGATGAGGATTTAGGGTACATACATACATAACTGATATATGAACTTACTTCTGTCGATCTGCCATAGTGGGGAGTCGAGTTCTTCCAATAATCTCATCAATTTCAGCTTGTACTTTAGTCTGTATGTCTGGGTTGAGAACCATGTAGAGAATAGCGAAGTCAAGGGTGTTTGTTGTAGTCTCAGACCCCGCAGTAAATAAATCCAAGCAGACCATGATGAATTGCTCCTCTAATTCGGTCATGTGTAAAATCACATCAGAACCATCACTTATTGATACAAACTACGTGATTGATATTGACACAGCTTCTTGTGTTCGTATATTAAATCATATTTAAGTCTACCTAAGATGCAAACGCAAGTCCATGAAAGGCTGACATGCCATGAAGGCATTGATAGAAGGGAAATTTGTTCCGAATCAACTTGTGTTCAGACTAATCACCCTTATTTGCTACTACAACGAAAAACTCTAAATTTGGCATTGAGAGTTTCGGACTGAAAATTGTTAGGGGATAATGACAAGTTATTGCAACTGACGTAATTATATGTTGTGGATATATTCGTTTTTATGAATTATTCCCTAAGTTGTGTATCCGGTGTAAATATTTTAACGGCATCGGAGCATTGTATTAAAGGTCATGAGGTCACGGAGAATTGTCATAGCATATTTCATTAACCCTGACAATATTGAGATCCGGTGGAAAATTAAGGGAACTTTCAACCGTAAACTAGCACTGGTTATAATTATTAATTCAATGTCAAATGAATACAAAACGGTTCTGATTTTTCATCGAAAATCGTTGTGTTCCCTTAATGAGTCTTAATTACAGATAATTATACAAGCGCTCCCACAACTAATTACGCTACTACTTCCTTGCTTCCCTTTGCTCATTTAATCAATTAATTGCTATCTTTATCCTGACCTACCTGATGACTAATGCTCAAGTAATTCATGATTCGTTTCAAACTCGAGCCACAACAATAGTTGCCTCACCTTGGAGCCACATTCTCACGCCTGCTTGGCTGTTGACTTGGCTTTATATTATTGCTCTACTTCACGATACAGTTAGTGTGTTACTGTACACGAGCCTTAATTAATTCCACTACTCGAACAAAGCCGTACAAAACTATTAGACACTTTCCTTGTCTAGAGGTTAACTTGTTTCAATTATCCAACTAAAACAGAAAGAAGCATGTGACGAGCGACGTAGAATATGCTACAGACTATACAATTAAGCCTTGCTCCTTGTATGAAATGGGGGAATAAGCGGGTGAACAATCAAGAGCACCATACCTTGTGTACTACTACACACTAAACATCAGCTAGTATTCAATTACCCACGTTCAGTTTAGTATGCCCTAGTAGGTGGTACACAAAAAATGAATGCATTAAATTCTATTTTACCTGTCAATATCATTGACCTTTCAAACAAGGTACCTACGTAAGTAACTGAGCTATCGTGTGGTTCAAATATACAAAGTATATGCGTATCAAATAGAAACATAAAAAAGCATTCCACTGCATATCGCTTACCTGTGAATAAATGCCTTCCTTGCTTGTCAAAGTTATTATTTTTATCCATTTGTTGTAAAAAGATGTCGATAAAGTCCCTTGGATTTCCAACGTAAGTTCCTTCGTTTTGTCTCTCCTCCAGGATTTCCTTTGAGCAATTCAATATTTTCAAGATCAAAGCAAAATGTCTTCAAAAATTCTTATGACTCTAGACACATGGCAGACTTGGAATTTCACAGCAGCTTTGTAAGATTCCGTATTTAAGAACAGTTTAATACATACGTAGACAGTTTGAAAATACCAGCTTCTGTCCTAATTATTTGAAAGTGCTATGACTTGTTGAATGCTGTAGGACTCGGTGATTGTGTGATAAAATCGAGAAAACGAAACCACTTATTGGATTATTACGCATTAAAATGAAAAGACTTGCATACCCTGAAGTACTTATGAAGTTGACTGTACAATTTCATTTGATGTGAGTGTCCGGTAATTTGAGGAGCAATATGTCTGAGGAAAGGAAACGCCATGAGGATGTTACCCCCAATGTCGAAACTACGAGATAATTCTTCGACAATGCTAATCAGACTTTTGAGTTTCTTATCGTCGTAGGAGAATCGGGTACCAGCCACCATGTTCCATAGGATATTGAGCACGGGTAGTGTGAACATGTGCTCGATCAACAAAGCATCATCGCCGCACTTGTCCACCTTCCCTTCAAAATTGTGGAGAAAATCAATGAGTTCCTCCTCCACCGCTGCCTCCATACTTTGCTTCTTCCCAAATCCGAAATCTTTGAGATTCTTCACCGTGAAGTTCTTGATCTTCTTGTAGGGTTCATCATTATTGAAAATCAAACCTGTGGGTAAAGACAGTGGAGGTCAAGCCAATTGGAAGAAGCCCAGTGCAGTGGAAGAAGATAATGATAGAGCACGTATAAATTTATGACTGTGTTGCATGCCCATTAAGAAGCGATTAAATTACGAGAGAATCCGATGGAGGATGTACGATAATGGTTTATAGTTACTGTTAGCTCCAGGCTACGTACAAAGTACAGTGATTACTATTAGCATTGAGTATTGAGGATCTTATCTGTCAGCAGTTCTCCAACTGACTCAATCCACATGCCAATTAATGATGGTCGTCATGAGTCTTGGCACATGAAATAATCAAATGATCCGTGGAGCGTATTTGTGTTGTTCGTCTTCGGAATCTTCTAGGACTCCAAATATAGTCTGACAACTCACAACTCACAACTGACAGTAGAATACACTGTGGGTTACTTGGAGTAACAGTTTCTCGCAGCAGTTCACTGCTTGCGAGTCCAAATTTGACTCCTGTCTCTTGTCCTATTACATTGTAATTATACGCATGCATAGGTAACTGTATGCGAACATTGCGAACACATATGTGGCAATTTGCTCCTAGAAGGTCAATGCACAACCCTGACACTTCTCCGTACCGTCCGTACTCCTTAAACATTGACGTGTGCTGTACAGTGTCTGTTCCTTCACAATGCAATTGACGTACATATCGATGGCAATATGCAACTTAATTAACTTGTATCCTCTTTAATAAAGCATTTGCGACGGCACTTCGGCTAAAATAATAGACTCGAAGGCTTGACCAATTTAGGAAAAGGATTGATTGAAAATATTAGGTAGGTAAGGTAAGGTATTATTCTATTCTATTTGATCTCACAATACCTTGTCTTGTCTTGTCTTACCCAATGCCTTGCCAAAAGATCTTTCCACAAACCAGCCGTCAGCAAAACGATTTGCGAATTCTTCACGACAGAACACCTCGCGTGCAAACTCGTTGGTTCCAATAAAAACTGCGAAGCAGAGAAATAAATGTTAGCAATTAATTACGTTTCCAAAACATTCGTTAAAAGATAAACTTGTTTCAAGATCTTAACGCGAATTCAACTTGGCAAGTAATTACGAGCACGTTGATGTTAGTGTTAGGTGGTAGTTACACTCAGGATGAAACATGGACTAATAGGCATTTGCATTTTTCAGACATAAATGCAGGAAGATTGCAACGCAGTTAAGTGGCTGGTAAATAAATTGTCATGAATAAGTAGGCAAGCATTTAGGAATTAGACTCAGGTAGTAAATAAAATGGTAAACAAGCCAGTCAAATGACGGAGTTATGGAACGTTGTAGTTGTAGTGGCTTCTTGAGTGTGTGCTATGGCATGGCGTGAGTACCTATTTATTATTATGAAATTATCGCTTGTACGAGAAATTGCTCGTGATTACTGTGATAAAAGTGTTTTATGGATTATTTACCCTGTTACGTATATAAGCCTACAGCAAACTCATTCCAACTCTCCAATGCTGATGCAGAATGCTTTGTAAAAGAAGGAATGCACGTTTGCTCATAGCTATGATGGGCACTGAATCTTTTCCAAACGTTCTGGTCTGATTGATCTGCGCTTTTACTTTTCATGAGCATCCTTCACTACGCGAATCACATTTACCTTCGAAATCGAGAATAAAACAATGTGCCGTTGACCATTTTGCTAATTTTGCCAAATTGGAATGACTGGGGTTGGAGATTGGACAAGTTTTGTGATGACTACAGCGGTAGTTAATTATGATTATGCATGCATGGTTGTGACAATGATTACTGCTTTGATGGGATGTGGGCGGCATACGTAATTCTTGCTTCTCTTGCACTCGCAAGAGTAAAAAGTTTCCAGCTTGAAGGAAATGCTAGAGCTACACGCAGACAAACGATCAAACGACACTATCATTCTGGCCTCTTGACTTTAAGTCACTTGGCTCTTCTTGGCCTTTTCGTATAGTCGTTCAGATGGTGGACGCAGACAGCGATTGTTGGTGTTGGAAGCATGTGCTTGTGGGATTAATTCATTGTTTGGCATTCGTGCAACAAGTGAGTTGCTTCACAAGTCAAGAGTCACAAGTACACAAGCCAGGGCGACCTAAAGCTGTCTCAGTAGTGTACCTCGACTCGATGCCGCACATTTTCCCATCAGCTCACCCAGTCACCAATCTGAGCGAATACGAAGAGTTTGAACGTCACGGTCACTTGAGCTGAATCTGTCCTCTTTTCTGTCTACACCACCACAACACAACCACAACACAGCCGCGATCCCAACCACAAGAGTGAAGCGAACAGAGCACAAGATCAACCAAAGTTACCTCATCCTTTTTTCCATCCCGTTGCATTTTATTCTCCAATATTTACTATCAATTTCCACATTAGCATTTTTCTGCACGATCAACAAATACTAAGGATGCAAATTATTCATAAATCTACCAGAAATGAAACCTGTAACGCATGCTAACGCCAACGGATACGTAGGAAAGTGAATCCAGTACAAATACACGGCAGTGATCAAAACAACCATTCTAATTCCTCCATCTCCTCTACACTAACATTAATTACCCTTTATCGACTCTTGCTATTTAAAATCCCCTGCTACCAGTTTTTTTCAATTACAGCAGGATGATCTTTCCTGGTTGCAGTTCCTCATCGTATTTCATTCCGACGCCAATTGCCAGCGGCGTAACCAACAAAATTACCAATATCAACTTGTCAAGGTGTTTGCTGCTGTGAACTTTAATTTATAGCAAGCACTTTTCAGCCCAACCTGGACTCTGCATAAAAACGTGTATCAAGGATGTTCAGAATTCTCTTTATTTCCTCTAATCAGGGGCGTCTGGTTCAGTCATTCAGTCTCGAAAAATCTCCACACGACCCCCGAATTTCCTAACATTTCCTCAACAACCACATCACCCGACGCCGACACCTACGGCCCTCCAAAAATTTACTATTTCAATTCAGTTCAACTTCATTTTTGAAGTTGCAGAAAAAGGGGGCAGAAAAACTAAAAGCAAAAGGAGGTGGGGCCGTCAAATTGTTAAAGGAAGAAACCGCGAAGAAACTCCGGATGCTATTGGACCGGCAGTTACCGAAAAAGATGTGCCCATGCCTTCAGCGGCATCCACAGCTTCACCAGAGTCTGACGGCTACGATTATGTCATTGTCACATTCATCTTCTTCACCACGACTGTCAACATCAAGGTGCATTACACCACTGATAACACTAACCTTACCATTGACATTGACGTAAATAAAACTCGATGTGAAGATTCCGAGGGAACGTACATCAGAGAAAAGTGGAACTTCAGGTGTAGCTTCTGGAGGTTCCAGTTTATACAAGCAAACAACTGGCTTTAAAACTTGATGCTTCCTTAATGGAGTCGTGACGAAAGTTATTGTGACTCAGATGCAAACAAGCGTCTTACGTTAGTAGTACCAACCTCCGGAGTATAGATTATTGAACTATGCAATACCGTAAAGCTTGTAATAAGCGCCAGTCTCTAAAAATAGCCTGCTTCAAAGAGTAGCAGGGAAATCCTATACTGTACTCAAGCATTACGCTGGTAGGGGAGAAAGCCAATTTTGACAATGATAGTCTGGGCTCTTGTTAGAAGTTTTACGGTAACTACATTCACACACGAATATCATACCGTAGTATGTAGCTAGTTGTGTCTAATAAATTCCTACATGATTATCGCATGTGGTGTAATCGCAATGTATGCAAGATAATGCAAGTTTGGCGCATATCTAAATGGATTCAGGATTTAATTACAATTTCCTTATTAGAAATGTTAAGCAGCTATACAAAGTTACGATTAGTTTCATTTCACGTGAAAGCGTGAATTTCTCGTGATCAGCGTGGTCGAATATCTCTAAATTCTAAAAACGAACAAAATCTGACTTGGTTTACCTTTTTCAAAATTTCAAAGTTTCGTGTTTGAAATCGTTCCAGGTTTTAAACTGGTCATATAACTATATGGGAGCTGAGATAAGTTTGAACAAGCATGTCTAAACTTACCCCACGAATGGCTTCAAAATTAGTTTCGTCAAAATCCGACGACGCAGTGAGCTAAAACGACTTTTTCCCACCCAACCGCCCCTACCGCTACAGTACATAACAATGGGATAATGCCCAGAACTTGCTAATCGAGATAAAAACTATACCCACGCTGTGCTTACTATAGTATGTTATTAGAGGTGTATGGGAGAAACGGTTTGGATTTTCAAATGTTCAACTGCGATGCCTAAAGGAATAATTCTAATTCGCCGGGTTCTATCACCACTGCCGGGATTAAATAATAATAAAATTATATCGTATAATAAGACGCCATCGCCGTCTCTTAGGTTTTTGGTTGTTTGAAAAATTGAAACTTACTTGCGTGATTGATGCCAAACTGGATGCTCATGAGTGGTCCAAATTTTTGGGTGAGTGAATGGAGAATAATGTAGGCTGGTTTGAAACGAAGGAACTTGGTGAGAATTGTCCATTTGGTTTTGGTCTTGGTTGGGTCTACGACTGCGGGCAACATGTGTAGAACGTTACCCAGAATTGGCACACGCATCGGACCTAAATACATAGTTTATTCTATTTTTTAAGATTCATAAAAACACATGAACATCTTTATGGTCCATGTACTTTATTAGCTACAGCCATGTCAAATATACAGAATCAAGTGAGTGAGTTGTGTGTTTGTGTGGAAAGGACTGAGTCTGGAAGCAGAGCATGAGGAGCATTGCATGGAATGGAAAGTCGGTTTGGAAATAATTTTGACTTCCATGCACATTCCCCTTACACAGATTACGACACATGACGACATTCCAAGTTGGTGCATGTTCTATTTTATGTAAAGTTCCGTCACAATAGTGTGATTTGTATGTAATTATTGTTTACCCGGTGGTCTTTTTTGCCGTCGTCCATCCCATTTGTCGTACAGACTCCAGACGTAGATCAAGCCGCACGCCATAAATATCGCCAACATTACACCACCACTCATTTCAACTCCTTTAAAACTACGATCAGTCGGAATCAGGAGTTTCTACGCGACGCGCACATGTAGTCACAGCACAACACAACTTTGTCTCCAGCTACCGCTTCATCATGTTATTTTCACGTCCGTCCCCAGTTCTAATCTACGATCCCAGCATACCAATCCCACAACACAATGTCCGCACAGCTATCGATTCCCCCCAAAATTCACCAAATACAGTAATTCCCAATTAGTCCGAGTCTGACGCTGGAATAAATCACCGGGAGCACTCTGCAGGTGTATTCAGGTTTTGGAACATTTGCTGGGGAGCGGACTCTGGATTCAACTTGCTCCCGATTAAAAATGGCTTGTATTGAGAATCCAGAAAATAGAAAGTAAATTTAGGGACAATCTTATGCTACGGTGATTATTCTGCATCTGATTTGGCACGCGTTCAATGTAAACCTCATTTGAATGAATGTTTAGCTGTTGGGCGCTGATTGTTTGTTAGTTGATGACTTTGCTCGTTTTGTCGACTGAACTCGTAAAGATTCTGGAGGACTCTGCTGCACTACATTCCACTGTGTTGTTGTTGCGTGAATTGACTTTGGATTTGCTGGTGAGTCTATATGAATGAATCTAACAATTTTCTTGACCAGTGGACAAAAGTTGAGGGTGGTTTCCTTTGTAGTGGCTGAGGTGGCTCGTTAGTTATTTGGTGGTGTCTAACGACTACTCAACCAACTACCTCCTGCATATTCTCCTAACCTCCAAAATACTACAACTCACAGATTTCAGAAAAAAGTAATTCTTTAATACCTCTTATTTTTATGCCTAGTAAGTGTATTGCTTATAGTTTGGAATGGTGTTGAGGATGAAGGCGATATGGAAAAAGACACTCGTACAGGTACTTATAAACAACACATATGTACCTGCATCTCAGCGCTTAATTATTTTTTCATCTTACTTTCCGTGTACTCCGCTCATTGCGTGAGAATGGATCACGATCAGACAGAACGCCTCACTTTTAGATTCAGCATGTTGGTAATTTGATTGCGTGTGAAATTCTTCTGTTTGTTAAATTAACCATTTGTTAGGCTACATTTCACTACTGCATTGTTGTAACTTTATCACCTATTAGGAAGCCGTGTCAAGATCATCGTTGAAAACGAAACGGGAGGCGTACAAAATTCTCACAATTATTATCTTGAATACGTAATTATTTTCTATTATAGCTAACATCTTGATTTCTTATAAACTATAATCGCGTTTCAAAACTGGTCGTTGATGCAGACTGGCATGATCAGGTCAGAGGTTCCTCAACAATAGTATTTAGGGGCTTGGAATTTCAGCCTTCCACCGCAAATAACTACAAATGGCAGTTCAAACCATTCCATTACTTGTTCCAAATCCCACACGTTCAACTCCTCGTAATTTAATCAGTAATTTAATTATAAATTGTTATACAACTGTTAAACATTTGATCACAAAGTATTTATGATGTCAGTGAAAAAAATTGAGCAAAAAGTTGTCGCTTTTAATTCTTTTTCCAGTTTGACGAGATACAATCATCTTTGCAGGAAGTGGGACACTCAGTTTGGTTTAAATTTAAATAGAAAACTTTATACTCAACCGCATCTTTGTTGTGCGTCAAACAATTACACTTTCAGAGATTCTAGAATTAATGAGGTCATTTGAGGAAATCTAAAACGCATTGAAAGCAGCAAAAACGAAAGACATCTTGTACACAAAAATAAATCAGCAGGTCAGTACTCGTGTATCTTGAAGGCTTCCAAGAGAATAATTGCTCTCTCTCAGTAGCTGGATATGTTCCGGTACCTGCGTTCTTTAATAGCTGCAAGGCTTGCTTGTGAAAAAATATATAATTACGTATTTAAATTACATGCAGAACAACAAGTTTCTCCGACGAATACTCAAACAACTCACTTTGAATGCTAAAAATTATTAGTTACGAAATAATCATTAACCTCATCAAAATCTGTGAAAGTCGATGGTATTTCAAAATCTATTTCATGATAAACCGTATTTTACTTTAAACGTTTATTGCTACCAAAGAGGTCATTCAGTTTGAGGATGTGTAAATACGAAACAAGTTTTAAATCGCTGTCTAAAACAAATCAAAATAATATACTGGGAATAAAGATAAATTTAATTACGGAATAAAATCTCT
>JAAXYX010000711.1:0-32053 GCA_036851915.1 Ptenothrix huangshanensis | reverse complement strand
TCTCAGTTTCCTTCCCAGACAAACTCTACATACTCGAAACACGACGAGAACCGCCAAGACCACGACCAACAAGACGACAAAGACGAGGACGAAGACGTGAAGAAGATGAGAAAAATTTTCTGGGCTTTCATCCGAGTTTCCTCGACACAATTCACAGCATCAACAATAATAACAAGGACAACGACAGTGGCAACAAAACGTCAGACATGATAGCCCAATATCCACACACAGGAGAGGAAGGACATACCGCAAAAACAAAATCAAAATGATGCAAGTGGAAACTGGAACATGACAAAAGCTCCGAATTTATGTAGAATGTAAGGGAGTGGGGGGCTACTGTAATGCTACGTTATTGAATTTCATTTTGATTCCAAGCATTTTTCAAATTGATCCACATATTTTATTCTCACATAAGTAGCCTTGTTTATCACATTTTCATACGTTTCTAAAGTCGGTACAATTCTGGAATTTGAAAGATTGGACTTTTGCTTTTACCTTTTTTGAAGAGTGACATTCTGAATATTTTTATGAACGAAAGAACGTTTTTAGGCATTTTTCTTGCTCTATATTGTGTATGTATAATCCGACGTTTCCACTGTTAACGTAATTCTTCGATGAAAGCACTTGATCAGATAACCTGAATGGAACTCGTATGAATCCTTCCATCAAGTATCTTCATATATCTTGCCTTCTTGCAGTTGTATTTAAATGAGGCAACATTACATGCACCTCAAATTTGTATGCGACATCTTTTAATGTCAGTATTAGCACGCAGTCATCATTTTGAAAATAAGTAAGCATATACCCACAACGTTGGTATATGGAAATCCGAACGAAATCGAGTATGGACAAGAGTGCCGTGCTTTATGCTAAATCTGAAAGTTGCTTTGCAAGAGTCTACGTAGGTTACAAGACAACGTTAGAATCTCGCGATTAGAGAAATGTAACAAGATAGACGACTCTGTCGAAAATGTCAACCTTTTTCTCTCTAAACACTATTCTGTCTTGCATAATTTAGTCAGTAAGGGAAGATGAGAAAGACAAGTGGAAAAAGTATTTTGTGTTTTGCCGTCGTTCGTATTTTGCTGGGTCTTCTCTCTGTGGAGTCTATACGACTACAACTGCAGCAACAACTGGGCACTTGTACTCGCAATATACATAATGCATTCACGATTCCTATATATAATACACTCCTTGGCTTCCTTTAGTCCACAATCTATGGATACGAAGCGCATTTCAACTCGAGTGCATGGAGATGGATATTATACACATTTCTTTTCTGTTTAGTCTTTAATTCCTCCTCTGCGAAAACAATTTCAACTTTCCTCCAGGATCCATTCATAGATGGTTAGTCAAGATTGTGCCCTTGTTCGTATTACTCTGCGCTAGGAACGATACGAAAACGAAAAGGAAAAGGAAAACGATACGAAACTAAAGGCAACGGTGGGCTGGCTTTGCCTTACTTTGCTTTGCTCTTTCATATCCACGCTTTCCTTGTTTACTGTTCCTTCAGGGAGTCACATTTCTACTTTTCCACATCTTCCCATAAATTCAAAAGTAATTTATTGCAATGTTCAGATTTCTTCACTCTTTTTTCCCATGTTGGTAGTTGGTAGTGCGAGTTACCAGTCTTACTAAACTTCTACATCCACAGAGATCCACACCAATGCCAACCTCTCTTCTCCAACTATTTTCAAAATATTCAAATTCCTCTCGAAACTACGAGTACTGGACTATACATAGTCAACTGGTCCATGTTTATACCCATGCATTATGCTCGTACCCTACACTTGACTTTTATTTAGCATTCCACATTTTCTATTTCATCAACTCAACGTTCAGTCCCACATATCTAATTAACCTATACATAATCCAACGATTTAACAATTCGAATCTAAATCCAACCCTTTTATTTTAAACTCGACACTGCTATCTTTATAATTATCATCATCATCATTATCATCATCATCATCATCATCATCATCAATCCATCCAGGTATACAGATAGGTAGTTCAAGTACGAGGACTAGTACATCTTTATTTACATTTAGCAAAATAATAATTATTTTATCAAACAACTTTCTCATGGTTCATCTGTCTGATAAATAAATTACATAAATCTTATCACCAGCATTTTCCATTTCATTCTCATGTTCATCCCTTAATGCTGACTCGGTAATTTTTGTACAACTAAATACTTTTTACTTTACGTGTTTTTTTCCAAAAGCAACATCATTAATTACCCTCTGCCCTCTATGTTCATAATGCAGTCAGAACTTGGGAGTTTCTTCCATAAATGAAGACAATACATAGAAGTAGATATATTATGTATTTCTATAAGACACTACAACCATACATAACGCTACCACAGACATGTAGGATAGGTACAAATGGAAATTGCATAATGATGGGTATACGAGGATTACAGAGTATTAGCATACATGGCTTTAAGGTAAACAAAACCACTAGGCACATTTTCCATTTCAATTCCACCACTTAATTGCTTTAAACGACGTTATTATTTTATTAGTTTCTATTGATTCCAACTGTAATTTATGACAACATTATTATTCCTATTATTGTTATTATTGCAGACCAGACAATGCAATGCAATGCAATGTAGTATGTAATGCAGCAGATTCATAAGGGCTTTATAATTATCGTCGTAAAAATGAATGCTCAATTGAATCACATTTTTTAAACCGCACTACACAACTATCTCGATACATACATAATTACTTGAGTCATCCCTGATGCATAATTGTAGACATTTGAATGCATGTGATTCATTTATGCCTACCTATGTACGTACGTATTCATAATTATATAAAGTTATGGAAATGATTACATGCGGTTGGTAAAGCGAATGAGTGTGAGTAGGCAGTTAGGCAGCCCTGATCAAGTATGCTATAGGCACTATAGACAAGGAACGGGAAACCAGAACAGGATAGAAGAGGACAGCCGAGAGAAATATTATAAACGAGACAAGGGGGTAGTTTTGATCATTTGAATTTGGGAAGTGAACATCAAAAATAATTACTGCATTAACTTAGGCATTGGATTGAAATTACAGATACAGATACGATACCTCCATTATAATGATCTAAACAGAAACAAGACCAGCACTGGAATCAAAGCTAAAGTCAAAGCCAAAACCAAAACCAGAGAATTTCGAGCACACACAGCCAACAATTAGGCAGAGCTCTACAGACACAGAATCTGTCTACGTACGTACATCATCTGTATTCTGAATCGATGAGTGGAACATGACGGGTTCAAGTTAGACGAGATGAAATGAAATAACGGCTTCGTCTCCTTCTCCTCTCGTCCAATTTCAATCTTGCAATCTAATTTTCAAATAGCTCCACATTTATATCCATTTGCCGTTTGCTCCGTTCTCTTTCTCTTCCCTGGCTGAGAAAAGGAGAATTCGAGAAACTAAGAGAGTCAGACTCTTGTTCTGGTTTTGGTTCTGGTTGTGGTGTGGTGGCCGGAATACAACTAACTAGGGCTACACAATGTAATATAATTAGCTATGTACTAGTAAGTACTAGTAATTCTATAACGACCAACTTTTTCCTCAGATTCAAATTCGAATAATGCAAGAATGAGAGAGAGAGAGGAGACGGAGAGTATGAGCAACAATGTTGTATGCTTATGTAGACTGGATCTTTCGTTGTAGTTTTGGTTGGACATTACGTTCCAGTCAGTTGAGTTGCGTTCAGTGTGAATGCTAGTGTTATATTTTCTGTAGTCTGTCTCGGAGTCTGTAGTGAGAATGACGATGATGAAGAATGGGGGTTTGAGTTTGAAGTTTCACCAATTAAATTCACGTCTGTCTGAGATGAATACCAAATGGATGTTTTATGCAAATGAGCGGAGGAGCAGAATGAATAATCTTTCTTTTCTTCCCTATGCAGTCCGCTCCAGTCGTACACAGTTCGACGGCACACACATTATATACATACTGCACTAGTGCCGGTACCAGGACCAGGACCAGAACCAGCACCAGTCCCAGTACCAGCATACTACCTACCTACCTACATACATGCACATACAGCACCAGTACAGATATCATATTTTTTCACAATCTCCCTCAAGCCAAGATTTTTTCCAGAACCATGTCTATGCTCTCGTCGTCTTCAGTCTCTATATATTCCTTCATAATAATATTATTTTCATTTTCCCATCTAGGTCTAGCACTTGACTAACACGTAAGTTTGTTATTACCAGTGCCATTGCCATTACGCATTCTAATAGTATAGAGAATATCTGTATGTGCATCCACATTTTGTTCTCATTCTGACGTTCTCCGCTCTCTTCCATGTGCTCTCACATCCACATTTACATCCCTAATCTATTACGTTCATTAGATAGATTTATCTGTGCATTAACTATCAGTATTTCGTTTTCGCTTTCGTCAAAGTATTAGATATTCTGTGTTCCTATACGAACGAGACACTAGACGTGCTCTCTTCCCTCCTTCTTCATATTCTTTTCTCTCTCTCTCTCTAGTACTATCATACTCTTTTCCTGCATTTTCATTTTTACACATGAACTCGCTTCAAGTCAACTCACAAAAACTAAATTGTAAGTTTGACTTGTATTTTATAAGTAAGGTTTCCATTTCCCTCGGGCTTTTCTTGCCTCTATAATTCGAATAATATTATTCAATTCCTATAGAACGGCTTTAGGTTTAGACATTGTGGATGAAGGGAGAACAACGCTAGAGACGGAGAATAAGAATACAATACGAGTAGGAATAGGAATCCCAAAGTATGTAGTTGCGACTTAACATGGCCATGTTTTACATAACATCAAGCCAAGTCAATTGTCCAAACTGAAACCAAGACGAAGTGCTGCACGCAGTCTGTATAGTGTGCATGGTATATCTTTATATGTACATACCTATTATTTTAAGGTCCTTTTCAATGTGTGGATACTATGTGCCAAGTCTTTTTAATTCAATTCATTGTTTAGTCAGCACTTACACACATTGTACATGAGTAAAGTTTTTTGAAAGCATTTCACTCTTATTGTTTATAATGAGCTGAGCAAATGTCTTGCATAATTTCCATAATTTAGTCTCATTTCATCATTTTATGATGATCTGCATTGCATTTATGTTTCACATCTACCATGCCATGTCCATGGGTTTGGGACGCGAACGAGAACGAGAAGGAAGAACGATACTCTAAACAAAGCTGAAGGGAAGGAGAAATTTTCCAATGTAGATTTACCTATGTAGGTATTGTAGATTCTAGAACTGTGTCTCAGATCGCCCGCATCTTGTTTCAACACATTCAATTTCATGTTATTCATCCAACCTGTCATTAGACTGATGCAAGGCGGTATTGTCTGTGTCTGTGAGCTTAACCAATGTCTACTGTCTGCAATAAAAAGAAAAAACAAACAACTTATTATTCCACCACAAACATTCCCATTCTAATGAGAAACAAAAATTTCAACACATGCTAGAGTTATGGACGGACTGAATTTTGATTCCAAATTTCAGATGGATGTCTGAGTTACATTGGAATACGGACCATTATCTAGTGCCTATAGAGACTATAGTGTTTGTATAGCCCAGACTATGAGTGTAAAGATACACGGAAAGAGAAGAGAGGAGGAGAAGGGATCAATTTTGATGGAAGGCGCAGAGGAAGAGAGCACAGCGGTGCAGGTGTGAAGTGAGCCCTGCATTAAGGATATTTTAAAATTCCGTTAGTTGCTTCCCTATGTACTTGCCTTGTCTCAGTCTCAATAAAATTCTCTTTTAGATTTGAAAGCATCGGGGAAGGAAAGAGCAAGATGAAGAGTGCGATGCGAGACTTACGGCAGAGCAGAGCAGTGGAGAGCATAGGAGAGCAGAGCATTAGCACACAAGCAATTACTTAGGAAGGAATGTACATAACATAGACATAAAGTTAATGTGAGCACTATCGCGGATCGTCAATCGTTTTCCTTTTGGTTTTCCTTTTCGTCTTTTCCTCCAGATTCATTCCATTTCATTCCTGCTAACACATAATGTGCAATGTCGTTCGTTAGACATTTTGGAAAAAGACACAGAGGAAGTAAATCGATCAAGGGAGACGAGTTAAAGTGACGTTCACAGTTCTCAGTTTCGCTCTCTGGGTAGAATGTCGACTTCATGAAGAAATCTTTATGTTGAAAACAAAGACTCACCGGGCGAATTCTCAGGGGACACAGCATGCCCGCTTGGCTCTTCCCTTCTTCTCTTTTTCAAAGAAACCAAAAGGAACAATCGTACTGGAATGATACGATGCGATGCAGTGCCTGTGTTCTGCAACCAAGAACCAAGTCAAAGTCATAGCCATAGCTATAGCGATAGCCATGACTACGTAGCTACTACATACAGTAGATCTATGACCACGGAGTCCTCAGCTTTCAGACTCAGCTTTTAGTTTAAGACCAGCACATGAGAATGAATAACAGTTTTTTCATTTCCCCTCTACGTCTCCTCTCCTTTGCTTCTCTCTATCTTTTCTCCTTAGGGCCAAAAACACCAGCAGAAAAGTAAAAAGTAAAAATGATACATAATCTAGCAGACTACCTCACCTCCTACATACACTGAGCACATACAAAACTACCTTGGTATTTAGACATTAGGCATGCAGAGATGGAGAAGAGTATGTATCCTAGAGAGAGAAGGAGTAGGCAGGATTCGAGTTGAGTTTAAGTTTTGGATGGATGGATGGGCGATTACTAAAAGATTATAGGATTTTAATCTGGGTAATTGTCCCCTATAGTCATCATATCATCATCATTATTAGCCATCAGGCATTAGTATTACCGGCCGATTAGGTTTAGCGTGTGTTAGACAAAGCGTAGGTATTTGTGAGCCTTAGCCGTTAAACAACTGTACTTATATATCAATGGTAAGTATAAATGTGCTGCGGTCGACATGACTCTACTCCAGCCGTAGCGATATTAGTAGGTAATTGTAATGGCAGACAATCGTGTACTGAAGCTATTCACATGTAATTGTATTACGTGTGAAGTGAAGGGGTTAATTTTAGTTGTGGCTGTGGCATTAGCACTGCTTGCTGAGCTGGAGGATATTGTGTATTCGTAGGGACAAGGATACGATATGATAGGATAGGAGAGGCGGTTGCTGCGACTGTGGCTGTGGCTGGGAAAAATAGACTGCCGCAAGTGTGACTATCATGTTCAGTGCTCAGGTTCGTCATGATGACGATGTCTATCAAGATGGATGACCATTCCTGTTCCTCAATGCAGCTCGACGTGTGGAGTATGGACATGGAGGCAGCCACATCGAGAATCGAGTGTAATGTGATTATAGACAGATATTTTAGATGCGTAATTTCAATCCATGGGCACTCACTAGGCACAGGCAAGCTTGTGCTATTTGGTTGTGCCAGGTGATATCATTTCGTCGTTCTCGTTCTCGTCTTCGTCCTCGTCATGTTGTAAGTAAATACTTGGGTAAGTGCACATCAGGTGATTTGAAGTAGCGATAGACACGCTGCTCAATGACTAGAACTCAGCTCCTATCTATCCTCTGTCTCCGTTCCTCTTCCCTATAGCTCATGGGCACAGTGGCTTCGACTGTATGTAGCGTATTCGGCTGTCATAGTATTGCTTACCTTTTCCCTACCTACACGATAATAAAGCTGCAGCGTGGAAGAGTTTGAGTCCTTGTGGGGCGGTAGAAGAAGCTCCTCCTGATAATCACCATAATGATCTTTGGAAGGTGGGTACATTTATAAAGGAATCATTATATCGTATCAGATTACACGACTATTGAAACATTTAAGTCACAACTGCACATGTCACTCAACCGATTGTGTCGAATGGCACGGCATGCTATGACTTGTCTTGGCTTGGCATGGGATGGCAAAGGCGTTTGACTGCAGTCCTATAGAATCCCTTTGCTCCTTTACCATAACTCGCTATTTATTTGCCACGCAGGTAGGTACATAGAATACTTCCTCCGTGTACATACCAAAAGTGTTGTTTTTTATTCAATGTTGTGCACTTGAATTTCCAATGGTTGTTCATATCAACCTTCGAATCATATTCTTATCCCATTACTCATACTGGACGGTTTCATATCCGCATTTCCTCCTCACTTATTCACTGGGTTGATAGACGCACGATATTCCTGAAATCAGCATCAGTTCGCTTGTATTTTTGCAAACATGTGCCATAATTCCTGTAGAACATGTACAGAGAAAAAATCCCTGCTTGAGAAAGCTACAGTCAAAGTCAGAGTCAAAGCAAAGGAAGATATTACCAAAGATAAGTGGCATGGATATGGATGTGAAATAATAATATGGGGACTGAAAGACATATAATGGGAAGCTTTCTAGGAGGTCCAGAGTGAATTTGAATTTTCTCATAGATTATCTGTATCTTATGTCCATATCAGAAAACACTGTGCATTCTGCATGTAGCTAGAAACCGACAACCGAAACCGTGTGACGAGACGACTACCACTAAAGTGAGACTATCACTCCGACTACCATCCTACCTTACCAAGATATTAAAGTGTTAAGTAAAAAAAATTGAGGAAAAACCAAAAAAATTTTGTCACTCAGTGGTTCGCATCGCACAACTTTGGTTTGAGAAGGAAGGTGAGAAACACGGTAGGAGTAAAGTTGTGGAGATGAGCAAAGCAGAGAAGAGACAGACAGAGACGGAGGCAGGGACCCAGAGATGTGAGATGTAGAAGAAAAAGTGGAAACCACGCAAGCATAGAATTTCCATATCCTTTTTTATTCATGGTCAATTGTGTAAAATACCTCGTCTTCTTGTCTTGTCGTCTTCCCTCGTTCTCCAATTTAAATGAATTGTGGACAGGTGACAATAGCTTTTGGAAATCCTTCATTGTTCACTCCACAATGGCTTCTTTTACAACTTCTGTGTGTGGCTCTTGCTCGAAGAGACAAGGGGATGCGGTACTTTCTATATCGTTTCCAACCTTATCGTTGACACCATCTTATTTCAATGCAATATATTCTCAATGTGCTCCCAGCCATAGTCACAACTTGCATCCCTTCCTGTCTCTATAGAATATACTCCAAGCAGTATTTTATACTTCTTACCTTAAATCCTTATTCATCATGGAAAATATCTGTGTATTTACATGCTAAATATATTATGAAATGCACTCAACTTTATTTTATCAGAGCGTCATGATATGATGGCGAAGATTTTTAATACTAACACTAAGTTGGTTGAAGATTGCCTGCGCTCTGCTTTTACGGTCTGAGCTGAGAAAGTTTCATTGCATTTGCTTACCTTGCAGGTGATGTGACTCATTCGGCGTTGGCTTAATTGTCTTTGGCTCTTTGACTGTAAGGACCGAACACTGGGTCTGTATATATGAGCGAATGCTGTATGCTTTAGAGTTGGGAAGAGTAACAGAAGGTAAATACCAAAATGATTTATAATTATCAAATCTTTTACGGACGGACAATGAAATTATTACTACTTGTACTACTGTTCTAACGATTAGTTTAACAAGGTAAATGTTAACATGCATAGATATTACTTATGCCGTTCTGCATATTAGTCTTCGGTACAAATTGTACAATCAGTACAGTGTACCTTCTCTGCTTATGCCATTGAAGCGACTGCCTGCCCAGGTAGTACGTATCTATTATGTATATGAACAGGACATTGGTAGCTTGGCTTAAAAGAAATGAATTATGATCAGGCGGTGTGTATAAATTACATGACTTCATTGACATTCTCAACATTTACGGTGAGACGTTGCATGACGTTCATAGCACAGTTTGTAATCTCGAGTGCATTCGTAAGGTTTGCTATGCAGTGTATTAGTAATGCAATGGTTGCCCATATGACATGGATATAATAATTATTACTACTGAGATATGCTCCACTGTCTGCAATCCGATTACCAATGAAACAAATAACGAAAAGCAAGGACCAGTGGAAAGTTATTTTATGATTAGATTTTAAAAATTTTCATCGAGATTCGAGAAAGGACGACGTGAATAACTGAGCGACCCAAGTCAAGTCAGGCCAGGTTGGATTTGTTCTCAGTTGAGTTCAGTGGATCAAAATATGTAACAAGGTCTAACTTGAATATCAATGGGATACTTATGTGTGTCTAAATAATTTTTGAAGCTTTCGATGATGTACATACAGATACCTAGCGTTGGAGTTGGAATTCATGTAAAGAATGAACTCCTGTTGCGCTACGGGACGATTTGTATTCACCTGTACCTGGCGTTCGTAGAGGTTACTCGTACGGGCACTGGTATTTGAGAACGTCGAGAAAAATTTGAATTTGGTTCATAGTATTTTTTTGAGACAAAATTTTATTATTGATGCATGAGCATGAGTTTATCCCTAGAATAATAAATACATACATTTGTATTATAGAATAATAAATAAAAACATTAAATTAGTATTATTTGATTGTGATAAATGGACTTTGTCACTGTTTACAGGTTTATGGTTGGGAAATGTGTAATTCTTTCTCACTTGGACTTGGAAAGTACGCGGGGTACGAGTAAGATACACCGCATTGGATATTCTATTAGCACCATCATCTGGTCACAGATCACAGATCATGCTGTCTTAAATCATATTTAATTAAACTCATTGTCAGAAATAAGAATCGTTATTTAAACAAGCTCGAATTAGCATTCAATACTACCTGCTTTTACAATGCGTAAGTAAAGACAGAGTGCCTACTCCTTATTCTTCAACAGAGAAAACAAACATAAACCGCTTTTGTCCAAGTCAAAATTCTGAAATCTTTACCTACAGCAGGTGTATTCTTTATCGGAGATTTATATACTATTACCATAACACTATCACTATTACTTGTTGTCATGCAAGGCGTCTGCATACTCGCAATCTTTTATGCGATCTCGATGACCATGCCATGCCATCATTGCCATTTGCCCTGGCGGGAACCGATAATCACCTTGCATATTAATGCGGAACGCGACCTCGTTGAAGTTTTCACTTTAAAGAGGGAAGCTTAAAACTAAAAAGTTAGAGAATTCAGGAACGATGAAGACAAGATGACGAAGTTGAGGTACCACTGATTGTTAATTGTGCTTTTAATTTAAAAAAAAGTTAGGAAATAAGGGAAGCTGTCCATGTTTTTTGTGTGAGTGAGTGTGTGGACTGCCGTCTGGATCTCGGTTCACTACTAACGATAGCTTGAAGAAGGCAGGTATGTTTGTGAGTATGTAGGAGTAAGAAGTTAAAAAAACGGAGGCGGTCGGTTTTATTCGTTATGGAGTCTGTTCTGGAGCTAAGGAATAAAGCACCTGCTGACTTTTCTTCAGGTGAACCTTATGTCTAACCGTAGCGATCCTGTAGAACCCCCGCTGAGCTAAATGTCAAGTCTGACCTCAACTTCATATCTTCACGGCGTCACTCGCTTTGCCTTCCTTGGCTTGGCTTTGCTTTGCTTGGATTGTGCCATGCTGCATCGGTTCTTGTCTTGTCCTTATCCATGAACATGAAGTCATAACATCCAATGTATAAATACAGGTACAAAGAACCATTTTCAACGCTACGTCTCACAAGGATATTAGTTAGTAATACACACTTGTAATTTCTAACCTGGTAAATACTTACAGGCATAATGGCATACCATCATAGCCAGACCAGAACGGCACAAAACATCTTTAACCAACCAACTCTGGATCTGGAAACATCTTCCCAATCCCAACTTGCCCGAACCCGTACTCACATTCTACACGTGTAAAAATTTTTACTTGGTTCCTTTGGTATCCGAAAATCTTGGAATTTGATTTTTTGCTTCATCAACATCTAAAGGGAATAAGAATAAGATAAAAGGTATTTCTACTCTAACTTTCTACCATCACCATCGTCATCGCCATCATCATCATGCCATGGATGGCTTCTTACCTCAACCACTATTTTCCATTCCATTACGCATTACATTTCAGACGTACGCCACACATAGCTTGTAGGTAGGTAAGTCAAGAAGTAAGGTTAGGTTCCAAGTTGTAGCGATAAAGCTTCCATCTTTTCTAAAATCATATAATACCTGTATGAATGTATATATGCGTTCACTATGGAAAATATAAGTATCTACAATCGTCTATATACGTACTGAGTAAGGCTACCCGGTTTCTCTTTTCTCATTCCAGTTCCAGTCTTTGAAGTTTTCGTGATGATCATGACTGATCGCTTGACCTCCAAGTCTACAGATTCGTCAGGTCTTCAGACAAAGAATACTTTACAAATTTGTACCAATACCAACTCTAGTAGACCAATGCTATCTTCTTCAAGACAGGGACAACTGTACCGCACAGACATGGCTTACCTAAGGACTACTTATATAGTGCAAGAGAAGTCAGTGATTTCAAGAGGTAAACTCACACAAAACCCACTATCAGTGAGTGATAAAGCTTTCCAGGTATTACTTGTACTTATGTTCAGCTACCCGATACTCAATCTCCATTGTCTACCATTTTAAGATTGAAGGTTAAGTGGTAACTGAAAAGTCAAAACCAAAGCCAACACCAAATACGTATGCATCACAAAGGGATCTGGCGAAATCAAATTTTACAGATGCAAGATTTGTCTGAAGTTACCGTGCAAGCAGTTATGTCTCAGTAGTTCCCTGGGATAGTTGTGGGATACAGTCAGTGTGAACTATCTTTTGCAGAAAGAAAAATTATGTAAAAGTATATACCGCTGAAGAGCGTCTGGACAAGAAAATGATGAAAAATGAGGACAAATTACTATTGATGAGCCACGTCTTGAGTCGTATTGTATCGTCTTATTTTGCTCACTCTGTGGTTACTTGTGCAGTACTCGGAGCTTGAAGGAATTTGCAGAAGTTGAAGAGAAAAACCATCAGCATTTAAAAAAACACATGCGTCACAATTTCAAAGATCAAAGTAGTCATGAATTATCTCACCTTCAGGATAAAAACCTAACCTAACCTTACCTTACCTATGCAGGCTTGATGGATTTGCGGTCGGTACAAAGAAAGTAATACAGATGCAGTGCTGTTGCATTTATAGTATGATATACGTGCGTTTGCGTATGTACCTATGCATGTGATGTGACTCCATTATTCCTCCTGTTCCTGCTCACTGTACACAACACAAGTATAATAGTAATCATCCAATCTTTATTTAATGTGGGAGCAAGTTTGTTCAGTCAGTTCAGTCCAGTTCAGTCCAATCGAATTGAATCCAGCGAGTAGAGCCATATGAGCAAGAACAAGAGGACTGAATCCGGTGTTGGGAGGATTTCTGTGTGTGTGTAAGTAAGTGTAGGTTGAACCTTTTTGTTCTAAATTGCTAGTTACGAGAGGAAAGTAATGGTAGTTTTCTCATCATTATTTTTCAAGGGAGCCAGGAAGAACCTGGAATTATCCATGAAATAGAACTTTCGAGCTCTCATCTAAAAACCCTCCCAGCAAATGAATAGAGCTTAAACAGGAAATTTTCAAATTAGCTTCCTCTACAATTACCGATCTTGTAGTTTAGGGAAAAAAAGAGAGAGAAACTTCTCCCGTCACTTTTTAGCTTCATAATACGATGCATACCTATGTGAACAACACTTTATGTGTATGTGTGTGCATTTTACATATGTTCTCTCTGCACCACTATGCCTTCTTATTATGATATGGCCATGGTCATGGTTCAAATTCATAGTCGGTGGTGGTAGTTAAAGTTAGTGTTGATAGTGATAGTGGCCTCGTACTTTGTACACAAATGTGAATGACGATAGATCTTTTTTCTCCCTTCTCCATATTTTCATAACCGCGAGTCTTCCTGTTTTAATAAGTTTATTTTCCTTCCGTCTCTTTTATTTTTTTCCCTTTCATTCCAGCATATGACGCGCTGAATTCCACGTCTACTTCCATGTCCACGGTCTCGACTCGACTCTTTCTCCGCTGCCACTAATAAATACACATTATTACCATCATCCGAATTCGCCTGCCTTCTTTTGCTAGCTTTTCTTTCTTTTCCTGTTAAATCATCTCGTCCTCATTAGTTTCAGTCTTATCGTTGCTTTCATTGTGCTGCAACGCTCCAAACTTCTAAACCAGAAGAGAATACCTACGCATGTTGTATGGATTTTGTATACGTATGAAAACTTGATCATAAACTCAGCTCCAGGTATGCACATGTACCATGAGTTGGATGGTACAATGATACGTGGTACATGCAGATGCTTGGTTAACCACACCACAAAGTATCTTTGTAATAATGCGGATGTGTTGACAGGGGAAAGACTTAAATTTTTATAATATTCTGGTGCTCTCATGTTTTCACATTTTATTATTCCAGCGCTTCGTGGTGGAGGAGGATGGTCTGTGCTCAAGTTTTAACGCTAGAGTTTTCGGTTAAAAGTTGCAGCATGGAACTGGAACTGTGTTGCATAGTGGTTTATTGTGTCATGTCGTATGTGTATTATGCATCCACCATCCTCGTATAATGTGATATAATATGATGAGATGGAATGGGATAGTGGGAAAGCATATGGGCTCGACTCGACACTCGGTGCTAACGATATTTAAGAGCGAGAAAACCGACAAGATAATAATGTAAAAAAAAGAAAAGCTAAACTAACTTGTGTCTCCCTGTACGATGCATAGATAACGCTCACTAAACCTAACGTATAAAACGTGGTTGAGCGAAGCTTGTTTCTCATTCTCTCTTTGTATGAGGATGTTTGTGTACGATGAAAAGAAAAATTTTCTCTTCATATCATCAGCTTGAAACGCCTAGTAAAGTAATTACAAATTACTCCCTTAAATTTCAATTTCCTGTCAAAATCTTTAAAAAAGTTTTGAGCGTTTTCCTCAGCTTTAGTTGTGCAATTCAACACGTATGTCCCAAGACCAGAACGAGTGCCAGAACAAGCACTAGAACGGCTACCAGAACGAGAACCAGAGTACTTAATTTTAAATGTTACATATTTCAGATATGAATCTCGCTTGTAATGCTGTAGCTTCGAAAAAGTTAAAAATATGCACCGTCACTAAACAAAGTCAGGGAACTACTGCCACCGCAACTACCGTACAAATACATACCCAAATTCTGTATAGCCTGTGTGTCTGACACTAAGCTAAAATTAGGTAGGTACCTACTGTATGTACTCATACGTACACGTCCTTGGTTCCACGTCAGACTCATCGTCAGCATTCCCTGTCCACTGCGAACAATAAACATATTTCATGCTTTTCATCATCAAATTTGAGTGTGCAATATTTGCACATAAAAGAAATCTTTAAAATAAAATAAAATAAATAAACTATGTAAACTCTAGTTATCTCTGTACCTTCGTCTTGCCATCTTATTTTCCTCTGCCATTTTTTGGCATTTCTTGTCCAAAAAATTAACAACTTTATATCCGTAGTTGTCCGTAGGTATACAACAGAAAGATGCGATAGGAAATATATCACAAGTGCATCAAGCTTACACTTAAAAAAACTTAAACTACGACGAAAACAAAATCAAAATCTAGCAAGTGTTGTATTAGTGGTTTTTTGCACCTTTCAGTTGACAATCATATCATTTTTTAGATCCAGTGTTCTGAGAATTTGCCGCCTTTACTTGTCAAATGGAAAGTGTCAGACAAATTATGCTAACAATGAACTTAATATTTGAACTGTGAGAGGCATGAACCATTACGATTATGAAAGAAAGAAAAATAATAAGATCATTGTTGAACATACACGAAAACGGAATCGGAATACGACTAAATAATGCATGGAGAAGCAAGAAGAAGGTAACTGCTGTTTCTGTTTTTTTTTTCTGTGACATCATCTTCCTTTTTTAAGTCAGCTTTCTGCAAGAACACAGAAAATACATGGACGCAGGCAGGAATTTTATTCGCATGTCGCTCAAGTTTGGGGAAAAAATATGAAAAGACAAAGACTCTAATTGTCTTCACACCTGAGAAGGAATGAAAAGATGTCAGAATTGAACAAAAAGATGACAGCAAATGTAACTCTTTGCTTACATACGATGAGCATAAATGTCAATCCAATTGGTGTTTTTTTCCAAAGGAAAATTTACTTGCACCATAACTATTACCTAGTGTATAAATTGTACAGAGGTGCATTCAATGCCTTCAGAGTACGAATACGAATGAACTGCATGATATGACAGTCTGCAGGGTGTTAGGAAGGTACATATGGATTTTTCTCACAATAATTCGATTCGAATGTTGTATTATTGTTATTTTTTAAGCAATACTACACTAGTGCTGTTACTATTACCTTTACCAGCACTATTACTACGGGAATGGATTCAATTCCAGCGTACATCTCGAGTACACACGAAATTCTAAGGATATTGCGTTTGTATGGGGATGAAGCTTGGAACACGCTATCATCATCGCTATCCATACCATACCCATTCAAACTGACACAGCTCCACCAATTGTATGTTGAGTTTCAGTTTGACGTGTTTGAATTCAGCTTTTCAGATTCAAACAACAAAATAAATAACTTACAATGGAATATTTTGGACGCTTCTATTTTCCTCCTGACGCGTGTCAGCTAGTTCCTGTCTTCTCTCGTGGTTAGCATTTTTAGTATTGTTATATTATATTACAAATGCTGCACTTTGCTTTGCTTCAAAACCGATGCAAGTGGAAATAGGAATAGAACCGAATCACAATGTCTCTTATAGATAGATAAACGTCTAAATAATAATTATTTCTACTACATAAATACAAAGGGGAATACGGTAAGTGTATTTACCTAGCTTAGAGCCTGTAACAATAAGCTGTAGCTCATACAAGCAGAAAGAAAAAATGCTATACTGATGCATCTAATCTAATACACTTTATTTTATTACTACACACATTACAGCAATCTACCAGTTTAACTTAGACTTCATTGGGAAAATGAGAACGGGAAGGCGATTCTGAGCGCGTAAAGGCTAAAACCATATCCAAAAGCCGTGACGTATTTTGGAAAAAAATCAACATGTATTTTTGAAAAAGTGGAGATAAAAAAGGTTGAGAAAGAGAAAATATTGCTGTTCATAATTCGGTTGCATACGACCAACCAGATGATGATGATTACAGTATTTAATAATAATTTTAAGTAGGAATAATAATAGCTGTAAAGGAACAGAGTGAATAGATAAATGGTCTTGATAAAAATTCAGAGCACCCAATGGAAAAAAGATTTGTTGAGTTATAGCGTGTGTGAGTGAGTGTGTGCCTATAAGTTTTCAAAAGGGAGATTCCGGCACCACCCTTCCTTTTTTTATTACACTATACTTTACCCTACCTACCTGTCCGTTTCCCTATAGCAGACTATAGCTGCTCTGCTAAACTCATGCTTCAAGTTGGACTTTGAGTTTGAGTTGCCCATTTTGTTTTCATATTATTGACTGCACAAGTACTCACCGTCATGTACTCCATGATGGACTCTATCCATGAACTCACTCAACGTGCGGATAAGTTTACAGCCTTTTATGCATTTTTTAATTCACTATTTACGCTCGCTTTTTTCTTTTCCCTCCATTTGTGGACGGAGTAATAGTAGTGCAAATAATTTATTTACAAGTTGGGACGTTACACATGAATACAATAGTACCTTGACGGACAAACGCTTTACGAACCTCAACCACAGGACCGCTAAGCAAATAAAATCTAAAGCACTCCATTTGCATTTCATTGAATAATTACGGTCTATTTATGTGCAATTTCTCATAAGTTTTATCCTAAACACGTCAAATCCCTGGACAAGCCACCAAATAAATATTTACACAAATCCACACAATTCTGATTAATATTTCGACAGATTGTATTTCTCCTTTTGGGCATTTGCACATTAAACTCCGACGTCATAAATAAACTAATGTTTTGCTATAAGGTGCTATGTATCTCCGCTCTTTTTATTGTTGGGGTTAAATCATTAGTTTGTTGAGCTCAATAACGTCGTTGACTTTTCCGTTTCTGCTTCTTCTTTACGAGCAATATGTGACGTAGATTATATTCCTGCCAGATTTCGTACTCTTATTTTAGTAGCCATGTTTTATCCGTGGTGGTGCGAGGATGGTTGTCTGTACGAGCAAACAAATAAATTATTTATTTTAATTCAAGACTTTTGCACTCTGCACAGTCGACACAGGGGTCTTGGGAAAAATGTCAGGAATCCCATTCGATTTACTAGCAAGGACTGAAAACACTAGCTTAAAATATGTGGCTGCATTCACAGATATGATGTACATACCTAGGACTAGGTATGTATCGCTGAGTGATCGCCGGTCGATGTGGACCATGAGCATGAGATGGATAAAATATTACACTAGGCAGTTTGCATCCCATCTTCTTCTCCACATTGTGATATTTATCGAGCAATATAATCTGGGCGGAATCGGACAGACAAGCAGGGCGAGCTCTATTGATTGACTGTAAATGTTTATCGAGCAAATAACGAGAGCAGATTACACGGACGGACTCAATGGAGTCTCCTGAGGAGATGAACAAGCAGATGAAGAAGTCAACCAGATGGAATCATTAAGGGAACAGTGAACAGATTTGATTGAACAGACCACGCAGACAGACAGCAGGTAGGTATCTGAATAAGTAGTAAAGTTTAAGTAGTTGGTGCTCCGCTTCCTCTGGTAGCTCCATTCAACATGTCTTCATGAATCTCAGTCCTAGGCTTTTCACCCCCTTTTTTAGATCTCAAAAACTATCGAGCATCACCACTGAACTGCATTCTTATTCCCATGTCGACGGATTTTCTTTTCATTTGCTCATCACAAGGAATACTCGCACAAGCAGTTGCAGTGGCAGTGGCCGCGGTTGAGGCTGGACTTGAACTTGGACCTTAAACAAAAATGTCTATTAGATACACGGAGTTCTACTGCAGATAAAAATTCATACGCCTTACCATAAATGATAATGATAAAGGTTACCGGACAATCTATTCTTCTCGTTATTTATTGTTGTGTTGGCTGAGAAAGGAGTTGAACACGGGCAGAGATTTCAAGCCAAGCTTTCCATCTTCCATCCCCAACTCGTGGAACATCTTTGTCTCCGCGCTTCCTTGCCGCATTTCCATTTCATAAATGTAGATCGTAGATCACTTCATCAGATATGTTCCTGTGGCCAGGCGTTTGTACTTGTGTATGCACCTTCTCAGAGTAAAGATGGAAAGACACAATATCCCGATACACATCAGCTTGGTGTTACAGAATCGATGGAAGAGGGAATCAAGAAAGATGGGACTCTAATCAGGTCGTCTTGTGTAAAGTAAAATCTAGTTAATTGGAGATGGTTATCGGCTGGAAGCTTCGGGTGGCCCACACTGTCACTCACTCACGATGATCATCATGATGAAATTATTGTGTCCAATCCTCCACGCGTCCCCATCAACATTAACTGACTTTGACTACCCAGATGCGTTACAATACGAGTACCATCCACCATTACTTACCTTCACCTACAGGAGTTCACCTTTAGCACAGTATGACCACAACAACTACCTCACTTTTACTTATAGTTTCCAGGCTTAGAGATGGTTTAGTCAATTTCAACTCACATTCAGCGTCATTCCAATTCTTGGCGTAGACTGCAACTGCATACCTGTACATAGCCAAGTTATTCGCTGCTTACTCAATTTGTGTCCTTTGCCTCACCTTTGCTGGCATTTTATGTAATCCATTCTTCCCCGATTTCCTAAACTCAAATTATGGGAGCTCCAACACAATATAAAACTAGAGACGGAATCAAAGTCAAGTCTAAGGTAATAGAAAATAAATGAACGATCTCATGCGGTAGGCATTGACACTGGGCACTGGCATTGGAAGCCTTAACAATTCCTGGTGTTCTGATAGTGTCCAGATATGATACATATCTCCGAGGACAAGACAAGATCCACGACTCGATGGAATTAACTTGATTTTATTAGGTTGATGCTGATGCCTGCCAGCCTGCTCTATAACCATAGCCTAAACACCTAGGTATTGACCCAAGCACCCTCAACAGACTTTATATCTACACATCTCTGTATTATTCTATTGGAAATTATTTTATTTACACTAACAACAGGCTGCTCCTCCAATTCAGCATAATAATATTATTCATGTAAATACACTGAAGTAGATGTGTAAGATTCTTCATTCGACGAGCTTATCAGGAGTCGTGTCTCTCCCGTGAGAAGTTTTTACGACAGACCACCGACGCTAATTCAAAAAATCCAACTCGTATCAGATATACCTACTTTTTTTACAAACATGGTAGATTGTGTACGTTTTTACATATGACTACCAATAGTATCGATGCGATGTTGGGTATAAACAAAAATTCTTTTATATAAGTGAGCTGCATACCACTATCACATCACTGATCGTTCGTAAGTAAGCATTCCGTTCGGAAGGAGATATTAACATAATATAAAAGCAGAAATTCTCGACCCTCAAGCTCTAACGATCATTTAATCCTAATAATTTATCCTTTCGTATGTAAATACGTATAGTAAAATCACAGTTATTATCATTTGGGATAAACTACTACAACTGCTATTGATCTGCTGTACATATGGACCGTCAGGGCGACGCAAGATATGTCAGTTGGTGCTGCTGCCGTTCAGCCCTTCAAATAAGTTATTGGCTTTCAAGCAACTCTAATTCATCGCTAGTTAATTTCAACAATCAGTAATAGACTTGTGAGAAATAACAATAGGAGTTAAGTGCGATTAGTTATGGATGACTGAAGGAAGGAAATATTCGAACAATAAGTACGCTAACATGAGTAAGATCATATGCCTGCTAAATTTTAAGTAATCTTTATTTACTTTAGTACGAAGAATGGAACAGCCTTCCAAGTGTTTTCGAGGCATTTGTGTAGGCTATCGGTAGCTTTCGTTCATAAAGGCGAAGCGAAGTGAAGTGGAAATTCGTTGCTTTGCTTACGTTGTACATGTCCATGTCCATGTCTATGAGTTTCTTTGACTTTTGAAACGCGTCGAGTTTTCAAAGAGATCCAAACCTAGATAAATTTTGAAAATATCATGAAAAGGCATCAATTTTGACAGTTTTTCCAATCCAATAGCTTGCCCTGCTCCTAATCAAATGGAATGAAAAGGCTAACTATAAAGCAACCGATAACTCCTTCGTGGGTCGTCAAACCTATTTACACGAATTCAGACTGCAGGTATACAAATATAATTATGCAGGTATACGTCAGTATCATAATATACCTATATTACATTACAAAGGTAGTCTGACTGGCTAGAAAATTGTGGCTTGAAGTACACATAATAGTAGCAGGGGTTTCTGTGAATTCTTATTATTTATTGACTGCAATGTCAAGCTGCCATTAATGTCTCATTCTACTTTTTAAAAACGATAATCATCAGCCCCATATAGCATGTCAACATTATTTATTCAGTGCTACATCATACCAACCACTTACTGTCGTAGGATTATTTCAAGCAAGCCTAGGTATCCGCTGCAAATTCTAAAAAAATGTTATTAATTTAAACGAAGAGTTGACAAAACGTAATAAAGGCGAATCACCTCCAACTTTCCATCTTTACCGATGCATCTTAATCGGCTTAGAAACACAAGGCTAATATACTAAGTCTAATGTACCGTAAGCGTGCATTTTTGTTCATGTGGATTTTAATGCAATTCTCTTATACGATATTTATGATATCTTCCTATCTCATGCTCATGCTTATGTTCAACACTACAAGACAAGAAGATAAGATTTGAAAAACTAAAACGGACACCCCTAAGGAAAAAAACTAGATACACGAAGGTTGGAGTACAAAACCTTGAGTACGTACTCCAGTGATGAACCCAAAATAAGAAGGAAAGGGGTTGACTTTTTATCCTTCGCACAAAAAAGGTAAAAATGAAGGAACGTGAAGGATTTGATGCTGAGAAAAAGTTTAACACAAGATAATTGAACGGTAAAGACGTAAAGAAAAAATAATATAGGCTTAAAATCTATTTTTTAAAGAAATACATGCGTATCGGTGGTGAGCAGGGGAAAAAACGGGTACGTCCGTGGATCCAGTTGTGTTTCCTATATATATACAAACCAAACAGGATTAATATAGAGTGATTTACACAAAGGTTGAACAAAGGAAAAGCATTGAATTGAATCTAATGATTATTACAGGCAATCAGAATAGGTTAGTTACACACTTTAGAGAGGGATATGGAAAAGAATTCTGAGCAAGGAGTCAGCTTGTGTACTGAGTTGAGTCAAGTAAATGCGGTATCGTTTCTCCTATTATGCATAACGGATTGGCAAATGGCGAATTACAAAGGAGTAGGAACTAACGTAATGTTTTACAATTGTCACTTTCACAAAGTACAGAAGCGATTCAGTCGAACGAATAAATTTGGTACTATTAGCAACTTACTTCATGCCGATGCTTAAAAAATACGCTAAGCTGTAGCATAAAAAACGTGAAAAGTACAACTAACTACTAATCATATATTTGGAAAGGAATTGCAGCAAAATCGTAATAAAAAGCAAAAAATGAAAGCATGAGTTAGTACAAAGAAATAAATTAAAATAAATCAATGAGCAAAGTAGAAGTTAAATGAGTTTAGTTTGCCATTGTACGTGGTAACTGAGGAAGAACAAAAGGGATTTTGGATCACATAATAATAATATGAAACGGTGCCACACCTTCGGCTGACGCCTTCTCTCCTCGTGCACGAAACCTTGTCCGTAGAGAATTATTCCCCGAATTAAAATAGACTCTGAATGGGAGCAGATTTAATTGCGTGGGCTACTCGATTTGACTCCAGCCAGTTTGATAAACCTATCAGCCCAGGAGATCAACACGAGCAGAGAGACGAGCCATGCTTCGTTCTAGCTATACATGATTGCTTCGCTTTTCATCCATCCCAACATCTAACAACAGCTTACTGCAAACACAAAAAAATACAGTTAGCTGATCCTCAATTATTTATACTTTATATTCTTCCTAACAAACTTATCGTGTAAACAGTACCAATTACATTCATGTGCACAATTTACCTCAACTGAGTTACTCAACGTCAAATAAATAAAATAATTTATGTGGACAGCACAGAATCCTATCTCTCTATGAACTGCAATTCAAGTAGGGATGCATCCACCAAGCATTATTTTCACGAACGAGATATAATCCAAGCACATAGGCATACCTAAAACGATGGATGTGCATACAACGCTAAATATTTAAGTCGTCCATCAAGTCCATAGTGTTGCTACTTAAACAATGTTTTGATACTTACGACGATCACGCTGAGGAATGAGGATACAAACAAGCAAAGCAATCTCTCTCAGTCAGCTCCGTTCAATCCCATCAAAAGCCCAAACTAGAGCCCAAGCCAAAGATCCCAATCCAAAGCAAGACAAAAACCAACCTACATTGAATAAAAACAACGATAAAGTATACAAGTCAGTAACTAAAATACCTACCAACCTACGCTAATCTTATCAAAATAATTGGTATTCACCATTTTTATAGATACTAGTCAAAATTAAAATGAATTAAGGGTTCTGACATAAAGCAATGCCTTTAGAGCCTCTGCATCTGCTTCGTTAAGAACCGCAACGGACGTACCATTACCATTATCATCCAGTCACCAGTCGCTTCCAAAGCACCATCGACCATTATTTCAAATTTGAAACCGCCTGCTTCTCTCATACAGTATGGAATTTTCAATTACATGCCCATTGTGGATGAGCACAGGAAAGGCTGCAAAGTCGAAAAGTTAGGCGTGAAAGGTATGAAAACAACAATACTCATGATTGACCACAGAAGCAATAACTTTTTACCTTCTTTCACTATCTTTTGATTAATACGTACTAAACTTCAACTGATAAAAATGTATATTGTGGAAACTTACATATTTGGTAGTTCATAAGTAGGAGCTCTGACTTTGGCATCTCGATGGCCCTTCAACCAACTTAACCAGAGTTCACTCCAACTCACCAGTCATCAGCCCAGTTGCACATTTAATTTTTTGTTTGTTTTATTCCATCAACTATCGCATATAATGCTAAACTTGCAATATCCAAAATTCAAATTCTGAGGGATGCAGCTAATGCAGAATCCCAGACACTCACTGTTCAATCTACATATTTCAGAGCTGCTTGTTTTGGTTAGTATCTTCTCCACAGCGTAGGCTTATTAACTTCTACAAGTTTACAATCACAATAATTAGCATTGTTATAACAAAACCTGAGGGGAAGGAATAGCAAGTAGGCATTGTGTTCAAACACACACACACACACACACACATGGGAGCACCCACAATCCAAAGCAAAACTTTATAATTTCTTATTCCAAAGTAGTAAAGGTAATTGGAGGAAATGATACAGAAATGCAAACCAGGTATGACATATTAATCGAATGGTGACAGGTAGAATCCTTTCCCGCAATAAGTATTAATGATGATAATTACGTATTATTTATTCCAACAAACCCGCACTAATTTGACTTGCATTGAAAGCTCGATGATTCAATGACTGGATTTGCAGAATCAATTTACCTGGTGGTAGTTACCCTATGCTAATCGTACTAAATTATTTTATTTTACACGGGAACGACGGGGCCACGTGGTTAGTAATTGTTGCATTTTAACAGCTACTGTTTCAAATGAAGTCAAGCCCATAACCATTCCAACCATGACTATGAAACAATACATTTTTTACAAGTACTAATACATAATTCTGAAATACGGTTCATGTAAATAATTAATTACAACCAGAAGGGTAGGAAAATACAGGAGTGGACACATGGAACTAGGTATATAGTAACCAGTCCAAATGTTGCAACCACACACTAAAGTACTAGTCTATTAGCTGTCCCACAGATAGTATAAAAACGGAATCCGACAACATTTTAGCAAAACTTATAGCAAAAGCAAAGGCTAGTGCCTAAGCGTGTTATAATTTGGTTCTGGGAATTTCTCCCATTTCTCCAACTTTTTGTTTTTGGTTTTGTTGCAATCAATTATTCACAGGTTTGCAAGTCAGCGAACGTGATAAATTTTTACGCTGCTAACCATTGGAGAGGAGGATTGGAGGTTGGACGTATTAATAAGAAAGAAGAAGCATGTGTGAGGACGAGGAGCAGCTGAAAATGAGGTGGAGAAGGCGAAACAAAAGAAATGTGTAGTAGCTTTCCTGGGTACGGTATCAGTCAAAAATGACAGATACATTGCATCCGTCTGAATCATTCAGATGAAACCATCAGAGAAATTGCACGCAATTATGTAGAATACGGTAATTTAAGTTCCTCTTCGTGTCTTCAACGTCCATTAAAAATATCAACATGATTTTTTTAGACAGCAAACAGAGGCGAGTCGCGAGGACTGTGTGATGTGGTGTGGTGTGGTAAGCGTAAAACTTGTATATAAATGGTACGGTGATTGGTGTTACATGCATATCCATGGCAAATGTATATTGTATAAAACAGGCTGTGTCGTGGTTCTTCCTAGACTCCAGACAGATTACATTAAGTTCAACGGAATGTGTATGATATAATGGGGAATGTGTGGGATCTAATTTTGTATTTTGTACAGTTTGTAGGTACATTTGGCAGATGAATAAAGCTACGACTGGTGGAACGAATGACGACAATCTCGTGTAGAAACGTAAACGTAGTGAAAAGTACTTGAAAGGACGAGGAAGACGACGAAGACATAATGTGAGCATACGGGGACACAGGATTCGGTCGCGATTTGATTTGATGTGATGTGATGGGAAGGGATGTCTTAGCTTGGTTTAGCTTGGCTTGGCTTGGGATGTGCCTCGTGCTCAATCCATTTCAAGGTATGTACGTAATTTCTTTGCATAATTGCACAAAGTCATCGTAATGTGTCACATAAGTGCTGGTGTGTGAAATTGCGACTTTTGGACAATGCCCGATAAATGTGTTTTATGACATTTTACGGTCGTGTGACTCAACTTGGCGTAACAGGATAAAAACCTTATTGTGAACCACCAGAAAATGCAGTACGGAGTCCATGCTACGTTTGCGTTTGCTACTTACTGCTTCGCTCTTCACTGGCTCCATCCCATTTAAATTGTTCACGTAAATATAAATTCGTATTGTGTGCATGCATGTGCCCACTGAGCACTGTTTATGTTCCCTCGCATCCTTTGACGCACTCACTCACTCTAGCTAATCTCTGCCTCGACTCGTCTCTGGTTCATGCAGCAAGTCAAAATGAGAATGCGATGCGATGTAGCAAAGGACTGCCCTCAACTTGATACCACTTCTTCCTCAGCTACTCACTCCTCTGCTCCTGGTCTCTATTTACTATTTACAAATACATTATACATTACAACTGCAATTGTTAGAACGATTAGGATTGTTACCCTGACGGCTGAGAGACACCCACTCTCCACAATTATTGCCATACACATTATTTAAATTGTTGAATTCATTTTATCCATTTATCGGTATCCTTAGGAAAAGCTGTCTGGCGAGACAATGTGCGAGTACTTGGTTCTTCAACAATCCAACCATATCAACCATTATTTGTATGTACCTTCCATTTGCTTACAGCAACGCATCGTGGCATGCTGTCTTGTATCACCAGTGTTTGTTTGCATCTCCGTAAACTCCTGTTCTCTCCCCATTGCTACTGTAAAGGAGAGTCAAACAACCAAAAACCGTCAATTAAATCCTCGTGATATTATTTATGTATAACAACAGCGGGTCTGCTTGACGGTAATTCATAAAAGTTGCATGTGTACTGAGTCATTCAGCTCGTTTTATCGATGACGATGACGACAAAGGTAACCATGTAGTCCGCAACAATTCCCCATCAACTTAAACACTGTCTACTGTCTCGTACGTTTTGTTCTATTTGTTTTTATTAACTTAACTGGATGCTTGATATCATGAAAGAAAGACAGAAAGAGAGAGACAGAAACGGCATGGTCCTTAATTCTCAACCCTCCATGCAATGCTGTTGCAAGCCGTTTGTCACGGCCTAACTAAAACTAAATAGGAACAAATAACGAGCACAAGCAATTACTTGGCCATCGAATCGTGAAAAAATCGACGAAGTAAACTTGTAAAAGACTATAGTAATTTTGATTTATCATTTATTCTAGTTGCATACAATGTGTACCTCATTCTCTTCACAATTCATGCACACGCCAAATTTTAATGAGAAAATAGAAAATATATCCAATAAAAACAATGGAAGAGGCGACACTAAGCGAAGGGAACAGTTATCAACTTGAGCTGCTTATCGCCGAGCTTTGATTTCTGATTAGATTTCATTCGATCCGTTTAACTAACATAACATGAGTGAGCAACACCGTGAGTTGTGTAGTGCTTGGACAAATTGTGATTCAACTTTAGTAATCTAGTCCTGCCAGGTCTATTAGGGTTAGGATCATCCTTCCAATTCCAACTCGTGCTGACTATATCAACTGTCTCGAGATCGCCTCCATTCATATCTGCATACATGCATATTAACTAAATACACCAAAACTGACGTTGACGTTGACTTTGACGTTGACGTTTACCTGCTTTTGTGTTTCTTCAAGTCGGGGAAGAAATGGAAAACTTTTGTTTCAGCTGAAAATGCCGTGGGGGAGATTTTAACAAAGTGCTTGTTGCTGTAAATCGAACTGATTATAAATTGAACGATGATCTAATTGGCTCCGCTTGCTTAACCTGTATTCAAATTGGGTACAATGAAACAAAGTCAATTTATTCACGGCAAAAGCCGAGATAATTATGATAAGCGATTATTCCCTATCTTCATCTTGGATACTTTGATCTGGTCTCATTGGACAGTGGAAACGTTTAGGATATTTACTACCCAGTATTATATTGTTACTAGTCTCATCTTAGCTTTGCTATGTACTTGCAGTAATAGAGCATACACATGCATGCGATTCACTCCCTATGTAGACTTAAAGGACATAAAGATAAGGGTAAAAATGAAAAAGTCAAGAATCCAGGTACTCGCTCATTTTTTACACTCCGACTGTTTACCTCTGACTCTTGGCATTTTCTCTTCGGGCATTTTTCCACATCGCAACGGTATTCAAATGAGAAAACCATTGAGAAAAATCTTCTCGTTTTAATAAGAAGAATAATAATGAAAAAACGGAACGGTATGCGTCCTCTCTATGCCCATTGTATCTGTATTCTTATTTCCTATTTTAATTCAAAGTTAGATGGAAAGATATGAAAAGGAAATGGAAAGGACTGTGTAAAAATGGTGGATTTATAGCCCAAAAGAAGATTTGCGGCTTGTTTGTAATTCCTGATGGTCAACTCCGGGTGGCAAATACTTTGCGTGGAATTGAATGGGTACCCCAGTGGACCGCATGCATAATCATGTGTTTTGGTCAAACAAGCTTTCTATCGTGTACCTTCCCACTAATTAATACTGGTGTGCTGTTCATTGTATTGTAATTGGAGTGCATCATACGCCTTCGAACAAATTACAGGATGAGGTGATATGATATTATGATAGCACAGACATTTGATATGTGTATGCAGGTAAGATTTTGATTTTTGATATCCGCATTCTTTCCCCGAGTACCATGGCACTTTTCCCTCTCAAACATTATCTATTCAGTATCGAAAATAATTATACATGCGCATATTTAAAATGTGGCAAACTCCTCGCACTTGTACCTAATTGTGTTTGCGTTTTCTTTTGGGTTTACCTATTTAGGTACGAAGGTGCTGAGGCACTGTCTGTAAAAGAGCCTTTGAAAATTTAGCATCGTTTCGAGACGGGTGTTGGGATTTAATTTATACCCATATATAATTATTATCGTTTATCGCTGCTTCTGACTTCTGTTCTGACTTTGGAAGCGCACATGCCAACGACAACGCCAACACCAACACCAAAACCAGCGCTCCAACCTGTCTCTACATATAGCTATCGATATCATGCACCCAAGGAAAAGGCTTAGCACGAGCTCGTCATCGAGAAACTAGAAACATTGTTCATTGTATGCAAATTAGCTGGGAGTCATTGTCATTTTATTTTAAATACTGCATTTCTTATATACCTATACCCACTGATAGAACCATAGCAAAGCAGGACTACCAAACTTTTCCAGTAAAGCATATGCAATCCTGTACTTACTTCTACCTGTAATATGAAGCTTCATCGAAATTTCAACATGATACTGGAGCCATAACATTTAATAACGAGACAATGTAACAATGTAATGAAAAAACCAAATCAAAATCACAATCAAGATGCAGAAAGTACTAACTCCAGGTGGGATCCATATCCATAATCCATACCCTTGTACCAACAAACATATCTAAGTAGAGACAGACGAAACCCTCGTGTAGGTTTAGATACACCCGTACACTGTCAAATATTTTTAAAAGCTTAAACAAACAACGAGTACCACCTTGGATGAATTTGACTGGGAATGAAAGAAATAGAATAGTGCTCTGGGTTGAAGAATATTTATAGGGTAATTTAGGACAAATTGTGGGTTGTTATGGACAAAACTGACGTCATTTGGATTTTGGATTGGGATCCTAGGGATTCTCCTCCATCCCGTACTCGTGCCACTTCCAGTGCGTTTGTAAAAACAACTTTTATGACCAGCTCGCAGACTTCGAAGCATACTTGAGTATTTCGGAAAATATTTCATGATTAAAATGATTAGCCGAGTGTTTTGTAGCTTGGCTTTCATAGGTAGGTAGGCGAATTTACACACTGTGTAATGTCTCGTGTCCTTTTTCATATCATATGCATCATCTCTTCTGCAAGGAAAGCAATGCTGCTAATCTGACTTCTCTCCTTGCAATTATTAGTGGGAAGGAATTGAAGTAAAGCACCCGAGATGCCTACACTGAATGGATTTGCATGTTTGTGCAGATACAGACAATGGCTAAAAAGAGATAGATATCAACAACAGCATCATCCTTGCGATTAGATGTGAATGAGGGTGAGGGTGCCTGTGTTTCTAAATGCCTGGTTTTGTGTTACGAGAGACAAGCACTACATAGGTATACAAGAGATATAGGAAGTATATAAGGACGACGCGTAAGTGACTTGGCTAAAGGCTAAAGGCTGACTGGATGTATGTACAGATATTCACATGTACTCGTTTCCCTCCCGATCTCACTCTCGGATGAATTCTGCTCATACAAGTAAACTGCTTGACTGCTCACAGGCTGCCAGTGGAAACATTGTTCGTTGTTGGTGGTGGTGGTGGTGATCCCAGCGGGAGTCAAGATGGAATTCTACGCGAGATTAGTTGATGTATAATGTGCAATTAACGTAGCCGGCAAAGAGGATTTATTACATCATAATCAACAGTGAGCTGTTTCCACGGACCCTTTAGTGAGGTGTACATATCTCCGATGGCATTAACAAGCTAGAGACAGTGAATCACAATGCGATGCAATGTAATGCAATGCGATACAATACAATACAATACAATGCAATGCATTGCAATGCAATGCAATGCAATGTGATGTGATACGATGTGATGTGATACGATGCAACGCATTGCAATCCGATGCAATGCAATACAGCCTCTATCTGTAGTATGATGTGAGACGAGACAGGAAAGCCTAGGCTTTTCTAGGATATGCTATCTCATGCCAAGTAAATGTCGACGTCCACATCCACATCGACAATATTTCGCTTGTGGCTCTAAAATTCTAATTCTAATTCCAACAATAAGCAGTTGACTCTATAGTTGTGTATGTACATATAATTATAGTAAAGCCTCCTCCATCCCATATAACAGCAATCAAGTGTAGCATAATCACATCCACATTATCGCATTCCTTTCTAAATATTCTTCATTTACATGACATTAACATTTTTACATGATTCCATGTTGCTTCTGTACTTTGCATTTCAAGAACGGTGAACAGCAGCCTTTTCAAAATTGTGCTACCAACCAATTCAACTGTCTTACTTGTGTACACTTCTTGTCCGCATAGTTTCCATTGCTTTTGTGATCCTCGCTTTGACTGTCTCGATAGCTTTCTGTTCATGTACTTACCTTTTTGTTTTTTCATCTTTAGCTTACTTTGAAGAGAACGGAGAAGTAGAAAAAATAGAGACCAGTGTAAATCTATCTGCCCTATCTTTATCGTTATTGCACTTTGTAATTATTTAATCACTCGTATTTCCACGTGAAAAGTAAGGATATTAGTGTATTAGTTGTTGAGACCAACTTCTCAAAACTTGTTTGGATTATCTGCGCAATCCAGAATGAGAGAAAAAAGTTGTCTTGATCGTTCCTAGAGGAGGCTATCGGTGCAATCTGCCCTATAAAATATTATTAGAGTAATAATTAGTATAATTTAAAAAATGAGAAAAATCAAGGTTGACGCAAAAGACTGATTTGATTTGCTAGTGGAGGCACTCACAAGCCCGAAGCTGAGAAAGGATGCAATGCAAGGTTGCTACAACGTGGAGCAATTGCTCGAATTGAATCCAATCCAGTGCAAGGGAAACTACCTCGTTGCCATAATAATAATATCAAGTATTTTGTAACCAGTAACGAGTACCTAAGCAGCCAATCATAGTTCCAGACAGCCGTCGACTTGGACTTCGGAGTTGAGAGCCTGCCTATAAACTCCTTGAGAACTAATTCAGAATTCAGATCCAGATTTGACTATTGTAGCGTATAATATTGCAATTAAAATTTACATTAAGAGTTTGTCATAGCCTAGCCATGCGATACTAAATACGTTCGGACGGTAATGATGGCGATTGCATTGACTGGTTGGCCAGTCGTTGCTAGAATCACTTGGTTTCTGCATGTGGAAAGGAAATGAGCTAAAAGGTGAAATGTGAAATAGTATTTTGTGCCTCGATTGTGAGTGAGGGAAAGGCAGAAAGGCTTGACTGAGGAGTGAAACGGTAAGCTATGAAGATATGTACACGCATGGAACAACGTGCAGCTCCAGTTTTCGTCAGTAAATCTTGTTAGTTTGAGACTACGAAACGATTCGCACGTAAGAACCTAATTGCTTTCAAAGCCTTTCCTCGTTTAATTGCCTGTGTACACGTAAAACCTCTGGCTAAAATTAGATGTTTACGCTCTTGGAATATTGTCGGTGGCTACTCCCTTC
>JAAXYX010000710.1:0-32054 GCA_036851915.1 Ptenothrix huangshanensis | reverse complement strand
GCTATAGGAATACACACATTTAGTTTGAGATTGTTTGAGATTCTCAAATAACAAATCTGTGAAAATAGTTCAAAATTTTTGCGATGAGAGCCGAGTCGATGAGAGTCACGGCGTCGGGTTTACGGCTTATATTAATTATATTAACTATATTTTGGGTGAAGATGCAGTTTTTGATGCTGCACAACTTTCCCAAGATCTTAAATATCGAACCGATGGAGTCGGAATAATCTGGGTCAAAGGTCACAAAAGGTCACAATATGTCTGAAAACCAACTACTATACCGAATCTAACCAAATTTCCATTTAGGGGTACAGTTTTTAATTCTGTTAATTTTTTCATTGTGTAAACAGCATTCAACTATTAGGGGTCTGGAAATCAAGGTTAAAGGGTTAAAGGTTAAAAAAGGTCAAAACAAAAAATCTCGGACAAAAGGTATCTTATTCCAGTTTGAACAAAATTCGGCTTATTTGTTCACATTTTAATGGGATAATGTTTAACCATTGCGCAACCATGGTTGAGGAACAGCGGAAGTAAGTAAATAATTAGTTTAGGTGTTAATACTATTTCAGTAGATCACCTGAACTGATTACCTTCCTTTGTCTCGAAACAAGGAAAGTCCGGAGCAGCTCGAACAGTACTGGAAAGATGGTAAGTTTGCACCTTGCTTTCTGTGTTGCTATGTAAAGTGACACTAGGAGTCTCTCATTAGACGAGCATACATGACAGGAACAAACAACCATTAAATAGCAATGTAATTATAGCACATGCAAACACCTTCGGTAATGCATATAATCACATTATAACTAGGTGCCCGCCTAAATAATAATAGCAACTCAGCATTAAGGTTATTTTCCCCGAGAAATTCCGCCTTTCTTTAATCATATGTGAAAACATACATAGGTTCAATTATACTACATATTTCGTCCCGTTGCTTATAAAACTCGAAACATTCCTGTACGGCGTAGGGCATCTGGAACTACTGCAAAACTATAATTATACGTCACTGGTTATTTATTCAGCTAACCAGACTACACCAGTAACAAATACTTTGTAAAGTGCATACAGTTTCAAACCCCATCTCAATGTTAGCGGAGTTCAATCCTAGATGCATCTTAAGGTTACAAATGCCACTACGACTATGCGAATAAAATGTAAACAGATTATTGTTATTATTCAACGGTCTCAAACCGAGTATCTAACAGTGCGTACAGAGACGACAATAAAATAAATGAGCTTTTATTGTAAAAGTATGAATTCATATTACTATTTAATAGTTTGTATAAGTGTTCGTATCCCGTAGTGTTATTTTAGTAATGGATAGCAGACGTGCCATCTAATTCTAAAATTGATTCTGAATTCAGTTCATCTTTTAAAAAAATAAGCTGTTGTGGGAAAACTAAATGGTGTTGAACAAATAGGTGCATTTACCCACTACCACTTAGGACTTTGGTGGAGGAAACCAAAGTGCCCTAAGTATGCCTTAGTTATCCGCCATGCAATGTTGAGAAGCTGTAACGTGTAAATAAAGAATGATAGGGCTGTTCTGGTTATATTCCACACGGTTTCTGTGGATTATATCTTGTGTCGACATACGGACGCTTTCAATAGGTACTTGAGTAATTGATTTGCATGTCAAAACAGGCTTAGCAAATAAACAGTAAGTGTGGATATTGTGGAGAAGGCTGAATCATTCTCAATAATATATAATAAACTATTAAGTATTTTAAACTCTGAGGATTCCTTGAATGCTTTGTATTTATTTAACTACGCCTCCTTTTTTCACAGTCGCCATGTCTGTTAAGGATGTGAATGCACACACTGACTGCACGCTCACTGATAGATGAATAAAGTGTCTAATTCTGCAAATGATAACCTCAAGTGTAGGCTTAGAATTCAGTTTGCATATTTTAAAGTTCACCGACAAAGACAAACAATCCCAGCCACAGCAACTAGCAGTGTCATCAAGAGGGCAGAGGTCGACTAGGATTAGAATATCAGAAATGTCCGATTGAAATTAGGATGTGATGAGGGTGGGCTGCTAATACTCAGCATCGTCATCATTCCACGACAGCATTTAGGGCTTACATTCATAATCTGTTCAGAGTTGGTAGATTTGGATGTGAATGACAGACTATGTTGGTGTTCCTTAAATTACTGTTAGAGCTGAAAGTGTTACAATGTCATTAAAAATGGCATTTCATGGTGTTTTTGTTATTTCACCTTCACCCCTGTAACTGATATCCTCGCTCTGGTGTTTTACAGCTGGATCAATCTGGTTGTGGTTTCTTGCTGATGCTGTATTGTTTCACAAAATCATTTTAAAATCGCTGCAGGCAGAAACATAAAATGAGTTTAAAACAACAACTTTGTTTTTCGAAATTAAACGGATCTAAAGAGTTTATTTTAACATGTTTTCAGGTCATGCAAATATAACATAGCAAACAAGTTGAAGTTTTCAAGCATGAGTATGTATTTATCAAGTATCATTCATCCATAATTATACCCTACCGGCTCAGAATACGATGGCAATGAAAATACTTGATTAATTCCAAAGAATCAATGATAATATCAATTGCCTAATTATTATAAATAGTTGAATAATAAATAATTACCAATTAAGTACACGGTAGCGAGTACGATTAAAGTTCGAGTGCAAGCTTGAAGGAGTCAGCAAAGAACTGACCATCACCATAAAATTAATGCGGATAGTGGTCAAGTGTGGGATCATATCATAAGTAATACAATTCACATTTCACACCATATCAACAACTACCACAACTACTAACGTACTCAAGTGCATTGCACCATGAGTTTAGTCGTTATGGTTTAGTCATACTTGCTTCTGCCTATTGTTAAATTCAACTGAAATGAATTGAAGGTTTTAAATTAAAGGAATCAGTCGTTTACATACGGATATGAAAGGACAAAACGAGTCGAGCATTTTCAGTAATGCATAGCAACAGGATTCCTAAACATGCCAATACCAATTCAAATTCCCATTCCAACACAGTCACAGTCCGGACTAGAATGGTAATGGCGATTGTTGCATACAGGATCAGTGCGTCTCTTTAAAGACTACAGTGCTGTGTAAACTGTAGGTGTAGTTACTTACTTATGCTCTTCGTTTTTTCCACCATTGCATTTCATTGTACCAGTCACCAGCCAGATTGCACATTATACCTTATCACGTCTTTTCCTCATGGTTTCTCAGTGAAAGATTGACTTAACTTTGGTTAAGACACGAATATTCCATTACCTACACGTATTTTCAACAGTCGATCAGTCGATGTCTTCGGGACTTAAGTTTCCAACTCCAACTCATAACTTCAGCCATGTGCAAAGCACATGCGGTTAGCACTACCCCAACGTGTGCTAACAAATGATGATTGTACCTACAAAACATAATCTGACATTAAAATTGCAATTAGTAACTGTGGTTTACACAGGTGTAGCATCTCTATGTAAATAAGAATGTACACAAAAAATCAAGTACTACTGACAGCGGAAAACTACAAGCAGTCTAGTCCAGATCTCTCTTAGAGATGCATTAACCGGCAGTGGTTGAAATTTTGTGATATCATCCCATTAACTAAAACCTGACCACATCACAAGCTGTATATATACAGGTACCTACTTGCGTACACTTATTATCACTGGAGACATCATGCCATATTCTACCTTATTATTTTAACCAATTAGCAAATCACAAAAGCGCAAGATTTGTATCGAAAACAATTTCCTTTGTTCATTTTCTAGGCAATGTTATATATGGTATTATATAACAGGTATGTAAGGGGGGTTTTATGTAGGCAAACATATTAGGTATATATAATGGAATATTTAATGGAAGTAGTGAATAGCTGAGCGATTGAATTACCAATGTTTATTAAATTCCAAGCTTCTGGGCTTCATCTTCAGGGTCAGGGAAGAACACGGCACGGCAGGACAGACTAAAGTCGATTGTATGCATATTATAATTTACTATGAATTATGAAATTGACTCAATATTAATGCCTACTTGTTTGCCTGGTTTGCATGATATCTTATGATAATACTTTAATTTACCTTACTACTTATTAGATTGTGCATCTTCCTGAACCTGGACTCATCTTGAGATTCATGATTCATGTTGTGTTGTCTATTGTCTTGTCGTGATAGCTACGCTACCTGAGTAAGATCGGAGGACGGAAGGAGCTAATTAAAGGAAGGTGGTTTAGGTTATAGTCTAACTACTAACTACTACTATGTTATGCCTATGATATGCATCATGAAACCTTCAAGTGTTGTTTATGTCAATCACTTTGGTGAGGAATAATTACTAAAAGTTTTGCGAGCGTGAAAAAAAATGCTAGAGAGGTGAGATTGATAAGAGGAAAGAGGAGGAGGTTGGGAAAAATGTGTAGTGGATTGCCTGAGAAGTGGATGAGATAAAGTGTGGTTGTGAATGTCTAATAATAGCCGTTGAGCATGGGGGTCTGGATTGGATTGTGGATGAGGATGTGACAAGAAACGATTATGCATTGGAATTAAAAAGGAGGAAGACGTGGACGGTTAAAGGAGAGAAATTAAAGTGCAGAAGTGCAGTTTGAGTTCGGGACGGTAGTGGTTGATGGAAACGGATTGAGCAGAGGCTGGAACGGTCTTGAGTGGGAATTGTGGGAAGAGAAAAGGAATAGGAAATGTGATAAAATGGTAAGTGAGGATAGACTGCGAGAAAGGAAGGAGTGCAACAGCTCGCCGCGATTTTCCACCTTAGTTCAAAACTTGCTGTGGAAGAGCGAAGGTCGTATGTTCTTGTCTCTAGTGAATTTCGTCAGTAATTGTCAGTCAAGTAGTTACTCTAGTTGCTAGTTGTTCTTCGTCTTACCTCTTGGTTGGATTCGATTCGAACATCACATTATTTTATTCCTCATTTGAGTTCATATCAAACCAGATTTCTACATTTGTTCAATCACAAACACAAACAACACATAACATCTCTCATTCTCATCTCAAGTCAAGAGTGAAAACAAAATTCTTCAGCACCTTCCCAAAGCCAAATGTTAAAGCTGTGTCTTCTTATTACTCGATTCCAACATCGATTCGAACAGAACGTTGAACATTAAACAGATGAACATTGGCCATCATAAACAATACCGTTTACATTCAACATTTTCTAAATACTCGCAATACAATCACAAGGTTGCCGAAAATTTGCTCCAAATTCCTACCATTTTTGCTTCTTCATCAAAATTGTCAAAAAGTTGAAAGTAAGATTTTTCTATTGAAAACACTTGAATTATCAACCTATGTATTCAGCAATATCATTCCATTCATCGTCAGTTGTGTATAGTGGTCTTGTTTTAGTGTCAATCATTAATAGATATTTTATTTCGGCATGGTTGGTTGTTGCTGTTGGTAATTTTGGTGAATTATAAATGCAAACTTTGTAATTCAATTGAGACTAAATGCTAATTTTTATTGGGATTCTGAACTGTTTAATTATTGCTTTTGAATATTTATATTATAACCAAGCTTCTGCGTCTTGTTTGAAGACATGTAGTAATATCCTAATCTGAAAGGAAAACCAATTGGAATCAAATTAAAATAGTCCATAAAGAATAAGTTAAACTAATAATGATGGACGCAATTTAAATAATATGTCCCAGATTTTAAATTTTAATGCGTTTCAATACTTTCAGGTTGGATCTACTGGTTATACAATTGACAGATCGTTTTCTATTTTACAAGTTTTAAATCAAACGGGATAAATTCAATTTACATCGATTCTAGCTGCGATTTCTCACCTGCATCCAGCATTTTGAAAACCTAAGGCTTGCTTTGTGAAACGGATTCGTTTTGTACCCAAAGTTTTACGTTTTCGTCGTAGAATTCGAGAGCCATCAAGGTACGTTTTTGGGTTGAATGTCAGATTGTAGAAACGTTGTGTAGTAGTTAGTTGTTTTTGTCCTATTTTTGTCGAGCCTTTGATCTCTAAGTTAGCAGGGTACATGAATTGATTTTGATGAATCATTTTTGGGTTTGCATTTTTATCACATTTATTTGTGTGTGAATTATATTTTGCCGTAATCATTTTGACATTATTTAAAGATTGAGTAACTAACATGCTGTTTGGTAAGAGACGAGGGTGTATGATTAGTTGATTGTATAAAGTAGTTAACTAAATGTTCTTTTAGGCATATGTGCTCTTTAATCCCATTTGATAGGTTAGTTCCTCTGTTTTTCTACAATGGATTGTCAAGAAGCCAATTAATGCGTGGTTACATTTAACGTTTGACTTTGAAGTTGATTTTTTGTACTATTTATGTTGACATCCACATCCGATACGAGTGAATACTATAGCCTAGGCCTAGGCTAGGCATGTGTACAAGATCTCTCCCAGATTATTTAGACTGCGTGTGTACGTGCTGCTCACTCTCCGAAGTTATCGTATTGCCTAGTGCAAGGTTGGGAGTGTTGGGACTTTGTGGTGGTTGTATATTCGGGATAAACCCCATTGCAGATCAAACCAGTACCCAGTATACTTTGTCTATAGGGTTTCTGCTTCTAGTTGGATGCATACTTGAGGCTCCACATAGCGCCCGCCCGTCTGCTCAAGCGGGAATTAAACTGGGAAGAAGAATTGCCAGAGTTGGTTTGGTATTCGCTTGCTAACTGATAGGGAGTTGAAGCCAAACTTAAAGGAATCATGCAGCTTGTGATATACATTGTAGTAATAATGTGTAAGCAGTCGTGTACTGTACTGTTGTGAGTACAGTAGGCAGTGTAAAACGGGGAACTTCGTCTTTTACATGCTTACTTCATTGTATTTATACATAAATATTCTCTTGCATAGTATACATAGGGAATTCGTGCAATATATGGGTCCCTCTTACTTCCTCGTAACGTTCCTACACTTGTACCTACTAGTTTTTCCCAGTCATGGTAGTTTTCTCATTCTGTTTTCTCCTATAGATTTTGTGCAACCTTGTTATATTCTGGAAGTTTTTAAAGGCTAAGCTTGCTACACAGTGATAGTATAGTAAGTAGTAAGACCGAATTATAATCACTAGGAGGTATGTGTCGTGTAGCTGTATGTACATTTTGTAGCGAAAGATTGTATTACGTTGTCTAGACTTTCATTTCAGGAGAAATGCGTACTATAGTGTCGGGGAAATGTACTGGGTAGATTGAGCAGTTTTTCGATTCAGAATTCAAAAGTATAGTGTGTAAATAGTTCATAGGCAAGTGTATAGCGACGAGTAGTCAGTCTCCGAGGAGAAAATCAATAAGAGTGAACGAACGAAAAGCGGAGCGTAGACCATGATATTGTGTGACTGCATACTTTCAACCCACAGTGTTGTCGTAACATTCATACTTGTTCCCTCGGATGGTTTATAGCATTTCTTGCTCTTATCCGTAAAACCTAAAAACCATACACAGGCAAAACCTCGTGCCTTTTCGGTGTTTTAACGTGACTCGTATTCATGATTTTACTCAGTTTATTCTGCTTGATGAAGCACTGGATTTAACCTAGTTTTTTGTTACATTCAAACAGTCACGATTATTATAAATGCATTGTTGCAGTGAGCATTAAATCTAAAATTTGTGGTTACCAATATCGATTTTCGACGAGGATTAGTGAATAATTCGATAGACGTACTACACCTGCGGATTACGTTTGTTGTGTGTGCTATTGGCACTAGTTGAAATCCTGGTTGCAGGTAAATGTTTGATCATTGCATTATCATTTATTTCTAGTGAATTTCTACCATGTATATATTACTTAGAGTAAATTAAGAAGGTTAAGCTTGTAGGATAAAAGATAAATTTAGAAGGTAAACAAATAAGTTATTTTGCTCCTCTTGCATGGCGTGATCGAGGTTTTTAGAGTTCCTAACAATTTGCTTGCGTGGGGGCAGTGCCAACAATAGGACACAGGAGTTGCTGAGTAATAACCACTGGGTGGATGGTGTATTGCTTTATACATTTTTGAATTTCTCCAATCGACCAGCTATTCATTATTGATTGGTTTCATTAGGGTATCGGTTTTTGTGCTTTCGGTTTGCTTCAATTGTCGTCCCTTGCGTGTTTCACAGAAGTTTTGGTCGGTTGTTTAGTTGAATCATATCTAGTTAAAATTTAAGTTATCAACAAGTACAAACATGGTTTCACGTTCAGTGAAATCGATATTACCATGTTGGAATGTTGAATGAAATCAGAGAAATCAGAATAAATGTTGAATAATGTAGCGATACTATTGACTATATCGTCGCAGTGAAGGGGCAAAATTGTGGATATACAATTTTCATTTGAAGCTAAATTGCGGATTGACAAATATGTAGAAGAAAAATTGCTAAACTACGTCTACTACAAATTGTAGTTAACAATTTGGCCTCTTCAACAAAAATGTGTAGTTAAAATTAATTTTACTTGAATGAGAAAAGCACACAAATGAGTCAATGAAGATGAACGCACGTGCCCAGTAAAGCAGTGGAAGATAGGATAGGTTATTATTATACTGGATACTACAAATACATACATATCTACTGGATGAAGTGCTGAAGTTAAACTCAATAAGCGTAGTTGAGCTTAAATCCATAAAACGTAAACCCATGAAGGTAGGGCATTCTGCAGCAGTTAGCGGAAAACTTTTCTAGCTACTGCTTTACAGGGTAAAAGTTTACCTTTCGTTCTTAGTCAGTCCTCTCACTAGTCAGCCGTTTTCCTCAAATTACACCAATCACGTTAGAAAAGGATGTCGAAATAACTCATTCAAATATTTAAGCATTTAGGTACTTGACCGATGGGCCCAATAACTATGATGTGTAGTATCAACGTGTGTAAATAACTTAGCATACCCCAAACCTTTTATGTCATTACCAGGTGTACGTAGAAATTTTTTAACTGGTGAGGCGCTTGTGTGTGGGTTTACGAAAGTTCGCACCTTAGTAAGGGTTTTAATGGAACATCATATTATTACACCCCATCCTGTTGTGAATGGATTTTCTCCCACAAAGTAGTCAGTAAAGTCAAATACTTTCGTGGTGTTTATCCGTTCATTGCATTTCGCCAGCGACTACTAAAAATAATGTAATTACATAAATTGCTAAATTTTTGTTTTGCACGGGGGCTAAGACATTCATTCGGCTTTTAGATGCAGGGAAGTACCTAGCAAATGAATGATGCGACCCAACGATTGATGTACTTTCGTTTGTGAGCGTGTACTATGTGCTTGTTATCTAGACCGTATTTCTCCAGTTCAAAAATTTGCAACTTCAGTCATTGCAAGGAAGTGTATAGTTACCGAGACTGATTCAGATTCAGAATCTGTAGTTTTAATGAGCTCTAAAGAATGTTGAGTTTGGAAAACAGACCCGTGCTGTTTTGTCAGTTTGCCAACGTTCAAAGAAGAGCTATTTTTGAGTTGACGAGAAATGTGTTTCTATCTCATAATATTTCAATGGTAGATCTAACTACCCTTTCTTACGCGTTATGTGGTAAAGATGCGGGACGGTTATAATCTGATACTTGTGGAAAGTGCCGTACCGATTGGTGCTTACCTATTAACTAATTTTTTCTGGTTAGAACCAATGTCATAACCTCGATCATTCGATTATGGTGAATGTGTGTATTCTGCCAAAAGTTGTGGTGAATTCGATGCCTCACAATTTTTAAACATTCATTTTATCAATTTTAATACAATGTTTATTAAAATTACGTTGGGCGTGTTGGCTAGCTTATGACTTGGTAAACATCACCTAGGTAGTAAAAGCTTCCATACCTGGATGAATAACGTTGTTTGTTAATGGTTGCTCGTAAGGCCTGCAGTGTAGGACTTTGTGACCTTAACCTTTTTCACGATATACCTCAAATAATGGCTGCTATGAAACCTACGATTGCAATGACATCCAATAAGGGAGTTAAATACTCAAAAGAATCATTTATAGAATTGATTCCAGTACTCAGCATGGTATTTGTATAAAATTCGTTTGTAGTTAAGCATTTTAGATTTAGTGATCACGAAATGATGTATTTAATTCTGTTATTTTAATGATTTCAGAAAAGCTCTGATGAGTAAGTGAGGGCAGCTCCGCAGAAGGTATCAATGATTTCACTAAAATTGGTCTCCACGCATTTTCTCAAACAGCCGTAAAAACCCCTTTGGTAAGTTAAACTTTTAGTTGCTTTTTCTTAAATAGTCTTCGAATTAATGTAGTCTTAAGCTTGTTTTTTATGACTATGGTTTCTGAAACCATATTTTTGTAGGATATTTCTGACTTAATGTAAACATATTGGCCGTCCAGTAATAGAGAATACTGGACAAAAGGAGATATCTACAAATTATATAGTTCGATGGTGCTAATAAATGTCCATCTTTTTATTTCAGTTTGAACAGAAGAAGTGAAGAACATATTCACGCACAAAAGTAGCAGCAGAGTACCTGTACTCCCAACTGTATCATTCTAATTGTACTGTTGTTTCGATTAGTCGTTATCTAACCTCAACCAACCTGGTATTATAGAACCTGAAACTAGAACTAGTTTTTCTGATTCGTAGTTTACGTTTTCACCTCGTTAATAGATAGCTAGAAAACTGATATTGAACGACGACAAGGGATAATTGATCGCCAGAAGAAATAGCAGCGTCATGTTCAAATTTCGGCGTCCCTCAATCTGCTCTGATCTGGAAATCGTGTCTGACTCAGACTCTGTGTCCGATGTGACCGATGAAATGCAAAAGGTTTGTCATTTTTTATTTATTTATGGCTTTGAAACTGTTCTGCTTTGTTTGTCGTTTTTTATACAAGGAAAATAAGCTTCAAGCTTAAGTTGCAGGTTTTTCATTGACTGAATTGTGACGCAAAACTAAAGCCAGCATACAGGCTTCCCTACGGTGCTTGGTGATGCATACATGTATGGCAGGCGATACACTTATTACTAGTGTAAATATATGCATGAAGGTATTTGGAACACTTGAGTTCGTCTCTGTGCGCCTACCTATTAAGTAATGGGTTGATTATGTAGAATATTCTACTGTAGGTATTTCTGTATTTAAAATGATGTAATTATGAGTGTTAGAAAGTGTAGGTAGTTAAATTCAACTGTCAAAGCAATGATAGATAATTGTATCAGTTTAGTAAAGATGAGTTTAGGACGCTATACTACTTGTTTTCTGAGTTTAATAGCAAGAGCCGAGACGTGAAACTTTACTGATTCATTTAATTTTCTATCAGTATTTACAAGTACAAGATTTGAAACCGGCTTCGTATTCATGCCTCAAGAATTATTAATGCCATAACCCTTGTTAATCTAACGTTGGAGGTTGACAGTTTATTTAGTACACATGCTTGAAATTTCAGCTTCTCTCTGCCGCTTCGTCACAGCACGGGATACTTAGCTGTACAATGCGTCGGTAGGTACCTAGGTTGGATATGGTAGGTAGGTAGTTGTGCATCCGCACAGTATCTCCACTTTTCAGAGATTAGACACATTGTGTTCGGATGAGCGAACTTAATCGTTAGTTGAATTCCTGCATTTTGAGGGTAAGATTTATGAAGTATTAATATTGCTACTAAATTAGTAGTTTATCAGAGACCTTGTAAATATGTATTATAGTTTGTAGACACTCTTCAGTGTGATGGCATAATAATTACTCAGTAGGTAAGTAAAGGTCAAGGGTAAACATTATGTAGGTATGTGAACTTCAAAGTATGCATTATTAATGCTTGTAATTATATAGAGTTTCGCTACTGCATTAAGAGCTAATGGGGTGTTATCTCTAATCGATTTTATTTTGCCTTGTTCTATCTAATCGTCTTAAAGATTTTACTCGTATTTTTGATGTTTGCGGGGTTTGTGTATTTAAAACAAAATCAAAACCTTTGTGGAAGCTGTAATTTATGTCGGTTGAAGTTAAAACTGACGTACAAACAATAAAGGAATTTTATTTCCGTTTTATTTAAAACGTTAGATAAGTCAGAAGTATTGCGTACAAAGATAAATCTGAAAGTTGTTTTGGTTCTTTGATATGATAAATGGAGTGAGTATGAATTAGGTTATCTTAGCTTTCAAAACTGTTTATTGACTAAACTGTTTCGCTGAGGTTGGAAAAATAAAGATAAATGGATATTTTTCGTACTTCGCTTTACCCCTTATTCATTTAACGTGTTGTACTTATGCCAGGTAAATCACAAGCTGATGAAAATTTATGTGGAAAGTTTTGCATGGAATGTCAATTAAAAGTAATTAGTTTATGGATGAAGAGTAGTCCATTTATAATCTTGCCAAACATGGCTGGATACATTCATTCCGGTGATAGGGAGGAATTCGCTACATTTCGTAAGATCATCGAGTTTTTAAATGGTCTTGTAAAAGCAGAATATTTCTGCACTTCGTTTAGTAGCATCATGGATAACTCATTGGATAACTTTCGATTTCCTACAGGTACACTTCTCAATTTTCCTAAAGTTTTAGTTTCCTACATTCATTATTTCATCACTTTAGTAATGGATATTAACCTTGGTAGAATAAAGAAAGAAATATAGTTTAAAAAATCGACATTTATGCACAATAGAACATTAAATACAAGGTAGGCCACTGTATAAAGCTCTACTGAGTGAGATAGGAACACTTTGAGTTAATTGGAAAGTTAAGTATTTATCTACAAGAGGCAAGTATCATATGTTGAATGAGACAAGGGAAGTATCTCTATTCCGTAGAGGCCGTCCTATTAACACATCTACGTCGAGCCTGTGGTACTAATAAACGTTGCCGTTGTCCAGCTAAGCGTTGTTGAGATAGATTCAATTGATTCTGTAGGAACGGTACGATCATACCTTTATGAAATATGAAACTAGCTCAAAATCGAGAGGTGATTACGTAACCTTTCTATAGATTATTGTTTTTTTAATACGCGTCTATTGTTTTTGTACGAATTTTACGAACATTCATGCTATTAATTGACCATATAACTGAAGCAGATATGCAGTGCCTTTTTTATACCACATGCTAACGAGTGTGTGCACCAAAAAAGCACTGAGTACATACTTACGTACTAGCCTCGTGCCTGGTGGCTTAGAAAGATTGACGGTACAAAGGTATGTTTCTGCTAAAAAGCACTCAATTCTGCAAGAGCTATTTTGAAGTCATTACCTATGTATTCGTTTATTGAGGAGAGCCAATGGGTTCGATTTTGGATTACCGTTTAAAAAGTAGTCATCACTTCCAGTGAATCTAATTAGCAAGTAACCTTTGAACTGTTTACAAAGTTTTCTATATACGTTTTATATATAACTTATCAAAAATTTTATTCTAATGGGATTGTTAGAAGTTCAACGTATTGACATAATTCCTAACTGGTTGTATCACCCGGCTTAAATAAAGTAAATAGCCGACCTAACAAATTTATTACTTTGTTCACTGCGGAATCTTCGAGATAAGCTGCTTAATGCGTACAAATACTGAATTTTACTCAAGTATATTTTATTACTTATATTTCAAGGGCACAGTAATCATAACGTCATAGATATACACACACCAAAATTTAAGCAGAGTACATTACATGGGTACCTAATTATTATATCCGACATGTGGCAAGTTATGGCAAGTCATCATGGAGTTATATTATGTAGTTGTGCATACTTCGAGATTACATTTTTCCCATTAGTGTAAACAGGTAAGGTATGTTTTTAAGTGGCTATTCGTAGTAACTTCTGTTCCCAATTGATACCAAAGTTTGTTTAATTTTAATTCCTTGATATTTTTCGTATCTGCATGTTGGAAAAGGAACCTATTTACGATTTGTATTTATTATTTGCTAATGTATGAACGATAAGAGCTTTTGACTCAACTGTGTTTACTTGTCAAAGTCAACAAGCGAAGGCAAAAATTTCAATTTACAAAAGGGTGATTTTTGTGACAATATTGTTTAGATCAGAAGGCTTAGTCACTAGCTCAGAATTTGTTCACACATTTGCTGTAGTTTGAAATGAGACGTGTGCATTAAATGAGTTGCTTGATTTCCAAATGGCAAATGTATTGCCTAAAAATGAACCTGACTAAAATTGGTCAAGGTTTGTGGAAAATATAAGTAACCACAAATTGGTATGTTACAGTTTGCAGTGCACATACGGAAACCGTTTCGTGATCATTTTTGTCCTAAAATTCGGATTTCATGGCATTGTATTGAATTCTTGAAGTTTGCGTGCAAGCCAAATTATTCTGTCCTTTGGAGCAACCACTCTTCGTTTTATTTTTACGCAATACTTACTTCATTGCATCAATGCACTCATCAGATAAGCAAGATGTTGAAAGCGAACGGAAGTGGTGGTGATGAAAATTAAATGGCTTAGGTGGTTACCTATACACATTATGCACTTTGAAAGGCCTCGTTTGAAGTTTCTGCAGTTTTTAGGTTTCGGGGGTTGATACAATTGTCTGGTAGTACGATTATTACCATATCTATTGACTCAACGTTACGGCGGAGACTTTTAGCAAACTTCAATTTTACGTGGTTGTAATCATTAAATGTAACAACAGTAGGAAGTAAAATTAACTTATTTATTTTAGATTAAAAAAATCTATTAGTATCTGCGTCATAAATACGTAGGTATATATATGTAATTATGTATACACCGTTAAACTTCGAATAGAACGAAGGTCTTCTTAGGGTTTAAGGCAAAGTTTGTAATAGAGTGGGGATCTCTAAAAGCGCGAAAGAATAGCACGGTGGTCTTTTATTGAACACCAGGTTAATAATCCAAGTGTGATTTGAACCGTGGTGTGTTCTATTGGAAGCTTTACGGTATATTTATCTGCCAGTATAGATCGTTTATTATAGTTTTATCATTATCATCGTTTGATAATTGTGCATGTTTTACTGCTGTATCTCTTGGAACCAAGTGCATGTAAGTGGATGTAATTATGCTGTAGGGTTCATATATTTATGATATTTTCTGTAACACTGTTCTCAGGAGCATATTATTCACAGGTATAAAAGGTAGTTCTAGTTTGGATTTAATTCAGTTAGTATATCAAGTGTTGAAATAAAGGGAAGTTTGTATGAGAAAAAACTAAACAACGCATTTTTGTTCGGACCTTGGAGACACTATTGTGTCCAGATAGCGAACCATTGGAATTAATTAATTTCGAAATATGTAGTGGGGCCCCCCTTCATGAACAGTTCATTCATAAGAAGCGTGAGTAGGCCATATTAGAAATCAATTTACCAGACATTATATATTGGTTTGCTACTTGAGTGTGTAAATGTGTATACATTTTTTATGATATTCATCGCTCAGTGGGTTCTCCAAAAGCATGAAGAAAAAAATAACGTATTTATTTCTGGACTTGATCAAATGCAGACGTGTATATTTATGCCACATATCTGCATCGTGAAATCTACGCGAACTACCAAAATACACGAAGGTTTAGTTCTTAACTTGGAAAACAGTAAACAAGAAAATTATTGCGTGTAGTAAGGGAAGCTGAATGAGTTAGCTGATTTAGAGTTGAAGTAGAAGGTCAATTGAGTTACCGTTTTACTTTCTTTTATTCGCCAGTTCATCCAAAGCAAGTCCCGACATGAATACCCAGTACGTATGGAAGTCCTGTAGTGTAAGTTTAGATACAAGGCGATAAAACGTGGAGCTTGTGTTGTATTTATTTACAGTTCAGTCTGTGATCAGGAACGTGCTTATAAAGTTGGAGTCGTCTTGTCTTCCGCTACTCTAGGAGTGAGTGTAGCCCTAACTTCGCCTGCTCAAGCTGAACTTGAAATTGAAAGTGCGGAAAAGTACCCTAATATTGATTTGCGTTTTGCGTTTTGATTCTGTGTGAATTGTTGTAGTTGCAGTAGAACATCGTCAGTGATCCGACCGAAGGTCTTGTGAGTTTAGTCCGCTCGTTTTTCAGGGAAGAAAACTTCATTTACTGAACAAAAAAGTTTTTAATTTGATTGAAATTAAATTACAAAACGAATGGAGTAGAAATTAAATAAGTAGAAAAGTGGCTAATCAGTGAACTTTCGGCCAAAGTTACTTGGTGTAATTTAAATGGTGATTTGGTGATTAGTGTATTTAAAATTATGGGTGTATTTCGGTTTTTATTTCGGAGAAAGAAGAAGGTACGTAATTATTGAACTGTTTTCACTGACAGTAGTGTAAATATATGTATAATTATATCGATCGTATGCTACACATACACGACTGTGTTTTTTATGGCTTTCCATAATTCTTTCCATTCTTCTATGTAAGTACATTGGTAGGTACGTCAGTTTAGTTTCTCCATCTTCATTCGAAATCAGAGAGTGAGCAAAATTTAATGCTGTAAAACATATTACGTGGCTGCTCACACTCACTCGTTACAAATAAGGTATTTTCAGCATTTATTCTACGATAAAATGAAATCTACTACATACTCTATTCTAGTTGGTATGTCACTGATGGTGCTATAAGTTTCGGTTGCTCCTTATTAAGAAGTGTATTAAGCTTTCAGGCCACCTTTTGTTGTGACTCTGCAGCTTTTTGTCCGTAGTTAAATAAATCGGAAAGGCCTGCCAACGTTACGAGTAGGTACATAGTCTCTTTCCTGTGAACTTCCAGTAGTAGTTTGTAGAAACAGAGGATAAGAGGATAATGGCAGTGTTTATTTGTGTGCATACCTATGCATTGAGCTCGTTGCCAAAAAGCTCAAGAATGTTTCCGAAGGCGGGCGTTGTGGGATGTGACTATATCAGTTTAGTACTTGTAGTCATTTTTCATTTCTACTGTGCGCAAAATTGCTAGTACTATTTCGCTTGGTTGCATGTATTGTCACTATCCTCACCGTTTCTCCACTCTCCCACATGAATGTTCTAATACGCTTACTCTAACATGCCTAGCCTTGCTACATAAAGATATTAAGTAGGAGGTGGGTGATTTCATATTACACATTCTCAAAGGAAATATTCAAATGGTTTCTGAATTTAATAACGGATCTTATCGAGAAGCTAATCATGCCACCGCTTACCTAACCACATGGGTACTATGGGATTGTTATATTTACTTCGGTAATTTCCCATAATTACTAATAAAGTGAGTATCGGTACTAGCTACGTTCATACCTTGGGAACCTTTACCGTACGAATTGTTCTCACACTTGGAGAACTGGAGCTGCCTTCTGTACTAGTCTCGGTCTCATAGTTCCCCCGCATAAATTTAATCCAGTTTCTATCACCGTTTCACTTTACCCAACCTAATCTAGTAATCAAAACTCATTCTAAAGCCTTTTCTCTGTTGTGAGTACATACAGTGGTGAGTAGTTAAATACAGATTACCTACCGATATACATATTCGCATTCATAGTATCGTGCAGATAAGCTGTGTTCGTCCACACGTAAAGTTCTTAACTTGGGGCAATTTTTATGCCTAATTACTTGCGTCTTTCATCCGTACAAAGTTGTCGAATAAGTGTAAATTGGCTTCCACGGAGTATTAGCCCCAGCTCTCTACCATCCATCTCCCACATGAAAATCGTCGGGGTCCTTATGTTCTGGTATATTGCCCTTTTACCACGCAAGGTTATTTTCTATAACCTTGTGTGGTTATAGAAAATGTGCCTTCCGTGATATGTGTATTAATTAGAAATATTTCGAACCTATTGTGTGTTCGAAGTGTATCGGAAGATTTTTGTGTATTGTGATTGCACACACAAAATTTGCTTGAGCCCATCTGGCTTCAGAAGCAGCCAAGATTAGCATGAAGAGAGGAGGCGTAAGAAATTCTTCGAAGTAGTGTTTAGTCGTCGAAGTTCAAACTGCTGTGTTGGAAACAGCCGCACACAACACTACTTGAAGTGTATATTGGCAGAAATACATATTGGGTGCATACCATCTTCCGTGATCTGAAGTTTACGTTGTCTCTTGCTCGGTTATAGAGAAAATGATGAAAGTATCTATTTTTGTAGATTTTCTCGCAGGAAAGCTATTTATGTTAGTGACAAGATGTGGTACGTACATATTCGTATGTTTGTAGGGGCGGTAGTGTAATTGAAATGGTGAATGGTAACGGACTTCAGTGCATGTTGCCAGCTTCGGGCGAACACATTGAATATATTATATTAGCACTCATTGAGAAGTACATTTTGTATTCATTTGTTTTGGTTTTTAAGTGTGCAGTGAATTGATTTTAAAGATATTTCATGTCATAATCTGCTTCAAGATTTTAAAAGTTTTGTGTCACAAATTTAGTGCTGTAGTAAATTGTTTGAATGGTAAGATTTCTTTTGTCGGAGTTTACTTTTACTGACCTACTCTATTGCAATAAATGTTATATTTATTGTCAACATGCCATGGACATTTTATTTTACATATACGAAATAATTAGGTTCGGTTTAGTATTACACGCAATGTCATTTTCGCAAGACTTCGGTGTATTGTCACGAAGAGGGATTTGGAGCAAGGAAACAGTTGGATGAGCACATAAAAAATTGATCGTTTTTTTTGTTTCTTTGCATGCAGGGAGTCTCAATCAATTCCATTTCGGAGTCAAGGGCGTCTGTTGGATCGGTTGATCCTGAGACAACGAAGAAAAGGAATGTCAATGGCGAAGACTGTAAAACGAAATCCAACGAGAGTGAAAGATTTCACGACTTGGATGAAGACGGCTTTAAAAGGAGTAATACATCCGAATCATCGAATGATTGTGGTTCATCCTCTACTGCCAGACATCTGAATAATCCGAATCCAGCCTCGGAACGTCATCATGTCGGCCTGATGACCATTTTAACCGGTACGACTACATCTGCTGCTGCTATCGATAGGAAAAGGAAGGAAAGACATGAGAGTTGTTCACAAGGACAAGAAAAGAAAGTCATCAGGTAAACAATCCTTTAAATTTTTGAACCGTAATAGGGTCACGAAACATAATATAATAGGAATAACAAACATTTAGGCATAAGGACTACAGCTGGCACGTGGATGTAATTAGGAAAAAATCTGGGCCAGTTTCAGCTCAACTTTTATGATGTGTGCGTGTTCTACGCATTCATGCATAAGTGTCCTTCAACTATAACGTTTTATATTTGCACATTGAGAGAGTATTTTTTGTTTTTGTTTGTATATTGCAATGCAAGTAGCAACTGTCCAATAGTATAACGTGATATTTCTACATAATTTATGTGTGTACCAACTAAAATGGTAAGCTTTATGGGCATGCATTGTCATACTATAACTACAATGTAAAAACTGAATACATCGAAACGCTAACAACTTTAATCCTGCTTCACTCATCATAAACGCATATAGGATGCATCTGAAATTCTTCTAAACCGCATCTGAACTGCATATCGTCGTTGAAGAGTGAAAAAGAGCTAAATGCATTAACCCCCCTTCGGGGCATAATGAATGCTGAACTGATAGCAATAACATTGGCATTCTGCTTGAGGGGCCAGATGCATTTAGCTTATTTTCACTCTTCAACGACGATATAATACATAAATCACTCCCAGGATGCGTTTTATGATTCACTTTAGTTGCGTTTTTGAATGCTTTCAGGTGTATTCTAACTGGATTTACAATGAATAAAATAGTTTTGAGTTTTTGCCTTTTGGAAGCAATTTTTGCTGTTTTAAAATGCTTCCGTTTTTACAGTGTACCTATTGCATAATTTATGATCGTGCGTACAGATATGAATCAGATGAATACAGGTTAAATTTCTGCCATTCCCAAGTTGTGAATCTTGGAAAGTTTACCTGTGAATAAGTTTACGAGTAGTAGATATCTAAGTCATCTGTAGGCACTGCGTTTATTGACGCAGTACGCACTGTAAAGTATTTCTTGACATACGCATACGTACCTAGTTCAATTAGCATTTAATGTTGACCTTGTTATTTACAATAACGTGGTTATTAACCTTAGTAGTGTGAAAGGATCCAACACAGAAACGGCATTATGTTTAGTAATAATTGAACTCTTGAGGAATCATTGCAATTACACTCGCAGTGGATTTAAAGTTCTCATATTTTGTAATAATGCGTTGCACGCCTTACAGGTGTGTTTTCTTCCACTGGTAGCTGCTTATTCGAACTGCTCTTTGAAATTGTGATTTCATTGTTTCTTTTCAGATCTTTGTCGCACGATGATCCCAAAATTGATACAGGCACAGATAAAGGAAACGACTTTAGAAGAACGCAAAGTAATGACAACTTTAAACCCAAAATAACTTCTTTAATCCATGGAACAGATGAGTCAGATGACGATCTAGTGGCTGACGCTGTAAGTCCTCGTTTACTTGAAATCAGTGTCCGCCTTAGATAGGACTACGTGTGTTATTGCACGTAATTTTCACTTACGTGAGAAGATCTCATTATCAGACGGCATACAGCAAAATTTATATATTTAGATTCTGGGAGTAATAGAAACTTGTCGAACGTGATCCTGCTGTTCTTTAAGAGTAATATATAAAGATTCTGTAAGGAAATGTTGCAGTGCCTTTATTTATTTGACTTCAATTGTCAATTAGGAGTTTCTGTATTATGTACTTCTTGAACGTTTTTAAAATCCAATTTATAGTTTGCACAGCATCACGTACTGTGATCGCAAAAACAAAGTTTGAAGTTCGATAAGCAAGTACAAAAAAATTGTTTTTAATGATAAGATACAGTTGTATGGCTTATATGTAAATGTGGCCTAGTACCACAAATTTCCAACCTTTCGAATCTAAATATCTTGCAGTAAATATGAGTCACAAAATTAACGCCTGAATTAACCAATCGATTTTGATTACTGCTTTCGACAGAATAAGCGAAACAAACAGAGAACAAATTTCAATTCCAAGCCGCTCAACAGTATTGGTTGTGGAGAAACGAAGCAGCAGTGCAATCAGAACCAAACTCATAGAACTCCTAGTAGTATCGACTCATCGTCTTATGGCATGGGATCGACCAACAATCCCCAATACGGAATTGTTCGAAACATGCCTATACATTTTGAGGCTGAACTTCAGCGACAATGGGAGAGGTCGGCTCAATGGAGCTCTAACAGCAGCCGTAAAGTACATGGTGGTCGTAAGCATCGAAGTCGCTCAGGAAAGTCATCTGCAGTATCGACTCCTACTAGAAACCCGTCTTCCGACGGTGAAGTTGAAGTCGAGGATGAGACTTACTGTGAGGTCATCGCAGGTGAAAGTATGTCCGGCTCTAACGAAGAAGAATTAAACAGTCCATCCTCGGAAGAGTCAACGTCTAGCTCAATAGATTCAGTGAGTTACAGCTAATTACGTTTTCGAATTACTAGCTGATTATTATTTAGGCGACTGGCTGGAAGCGGGACCTTAAACACAAACTGACATGCCATTATGGCCATAATGGATGTTTTGCAGGCTATTTTGTACTAATACATTCATGCTTTTATTCACAGTTGGATGATATGGAAAACCAAGGCAAGTTCTGTCCAAACATTGAGTGTGAAGATGAAGAGATCGAAACTGATGTGGAGCCTGATCTCCATATTAAAAAGCGATCATTGACTACTGCAGGGCAGCATAATTCAAGTATTGGAAATGGAAATAGTTTCGAACCCGTCCCATATCTTGATTTCTCTACCCTACACCACCAAGTGGAAACCAACGAACCCATCTCATTTCTGGCCGCATTGCAGACTTCGGTGAGCTATAATTTCCAAGTTGTTGTTTGGAAACTTTTGCAAGTATTTTTTAGCTGTTTTCATTTTGTTTCCGATTTAAAATTTCAAAATGTTCTTTAAATTGTGTTTCGTTTTGCTGCTCCGAAGCAAAAATTAGAAATTTCGCATTCCGAAAGAGAAAGGAAGTTTTGATTAACTAATTTATTTCAGTAAATAGTAAATCCTGAAGACGTGTATAGAAGGTAGATAATAGGTTTGGCAAAAATAGTGCTATCGAGTCTCGAGTGAATCGCTTGTATTATGTGAATTACAAAATTATAATTTTTTCAGCTGGGAAAAGAGCCCATGTTGTATGGCTTGTTCTGCTGCTTGATCGATTTCTAGCTCTAGCCACTAGGAACTATGAAATATCGTTTCGAAATTTTAATGTGTGAATTCAAGTAGCGCGAAAGCTACTCACGGTCTACTGGATTTTTGTGTGAACTAAAATAATGTTTAATTTCTCTACAATTTTTCAGGGAATTGAGGATCAAGTGATGCTTTCACCTAGGAACAGTGTTCTTATCAAAGATTCAATAGATCCTAGCATTCCTCCAAGCCCACCGTTGTATCAGGCACCATTGGACCCGCCAGTTAGTCGTCAGCACGGAGTAAACCATAACATAAAAATGAATCAGTTGTCAAAGCAAGTGAGCAATATGAAAAGATTCTTGAAGTCATTGGAAGACGAATATGAACAACATTTTGGCTACAAACCTTCCCAAGCAGACAAACTAAATCAGAAGGAAATGCGCAAATGTTTACTCCAACTGACCAAAGCAAAGCGTGAGTTGAAACGTAAGTTGGCGATTTTAATTTATGGTCTAAATACGGAGTACTGTGTATACTGTGTAATGTGTTTGTCAAAAATCGAGGCAGTAATTTATGCAGTTCTAATTAAAGTAAAACTTTAAATTGAATCCTTTCAGAAATGAGGGAAGATCCTGCAAATGTTCGCATTGGGGGAAATCTGTTGCAAGTAATGAATTCCCCTGTGGGGCAGACACCATTTGCTCGCAATTCAGCGGATGCTCTTAAAAACCTGGATGAAACAGTGAAAGAAATCAACAAGAATATGAATGACAAACGCCTAGCTACATGTCGACCGGAAGACCCTGTGTTAATGACTTCAGCAGAGTTGACTGAGGAGAAAAATGCTATGCAGAAGCAATTGCTGATGTTAGAGAAACGACATGGACGTCCAGGTTCCAAAGAAGAAAAAGATATTGTTCGGAGTTTATACGATCGGTATAGATCTCTGAAGAAAACGGGAACTCGAATGGGCAACATCAAGGAGAACAGCATTGACTTGGCTCCAATTTTAGAATACGAAACTCTCGAGTTTGCTGCCAATGATCCTAGTGATAATGTTATTCCCAATGTGGAGTCCGGAAAGGACAGCCTTGGCGGTACAAGTAACGCCTCCTTGAATTCTCCCAAAGGAAGACGGCGAAGAATTATTACGGGCGACGGGGATGAAGATGATGATGCGTCTTTGATTAATATCAGAAATGAAGGGTTCACTGATATGTCACTGTAAGTACTATTCCAGCTGAAAGTATTGAAATTGAAGGTTTGGTATTGAGATTTCGAGTTCTACAAGGTTTCACGTATTTCAGGGTCGAACTTGAAGCAAGACAGAGATCGGTGAGAGAGGAAAAGCGGAGACTCCGAACGGTCCTGCGAAAATTTGAAACCGACTTCCAAACAGCCACTGGTCGTCCGCCACAGAAGGACGAAAAGTACTCTTCAGTTGAAATGGAATCAATCTACCAAAAGTACAAACGTAGTCGAGCCACTGTCAGACTTCTTGATGTGCTCATTGCAAAACGAAAATTTCCCCAATTATTGGTCGACATTAATAACAGTGAGGATTAAATTTGTACCACAAAGTTAGCAGATTTGAATGTGTTACTTAGGCTTGATGAACAATAAGCATACAAATTTGTGGGGAGCAAAATTGGGTGAAGTTATACCATATCTTGTTTCTTACCAGAAGAGTAGAAAGTTTCATTATATAGGTCGTAAGTTAATATTTAATCCTTTTGAAACTTCTAAATGTATGTACTACAACATCAAAAGCCACTGCCACGGCATTTCTGCGAACGTGTCGAAAATTTCGTTCTTCGTTTATTCTTAATACAAGTAACCATGGGCTAATCGATGGAATTCGCTAATCGTCGTGAAAACAATAATTTGATTTAGAACCATATCTTTACACCTACAAAATGAATGATAAAGTCCTTCATGGGGCAAGGTGCATAACGTGTATACATAAGCCGTTTGCCAAATTCTTTTCACAGACTGGTTATTGCTTTCAGAGGTAGTTAAAATTTTACCAAAAGTATTAGTATTATCTAACCTCTGAATGTAAATACATCTTTCCTTTTTTATCAGTTATCAACTTGAACTTCGAAATTTTTAGTATGATTTTAGAAGTTTTAACTGAATTATGACTCTCTGATAGCTTACTATCTAGTTTTAGAGTAATATAAACCTATAGGTGTTAGTACGCCCGATTTCAGGATTTGGAAAGCAACACAATAATAAATACCTAATGCAACGCAACTGTTGTTTAATAGTGAGGCCTGGAAGAAGAACGATATTTTAAAATTCTTTTGCATATTTGTCCAAGAGTCGCTCCATTCTCTTCCGTACTAAAAGATTTTTAAATATTGCATTTGTACTTCCTTCTGTTATAATCATTATAGTTTGGCAATGGTATATTGTTTATTTGTTGGTTTTATCCAGGGCGAAAAGGTGTCTCCTAACTGTGCCAAAAAATGTTGGGTGAATTGATTGGTACTATTAGGAAGTAGCGTTGCTTTGGTTTATCCATCATTCGAACCATGACGGTATCATGACTGGAATTCGATTTTCGAATATGAGTACATTCATGTGATTGTACATAATAAAGTATGACAGGCCTTAATTTATTTTATTTTGAATCTGTATTTATTTTAAACGTATGGGAGTACGTTCTAAACTATTTAAAAAGGTTTAGCATTTTCTGTGTTTTGCTTAAAATTTGACAGCAGCCAGTCCAATCTTTGATGGTCAGGGTAAACATAAGTCCAAAAGTTATTCTTTGTGGGAGAGGGGCTTTATCTTGTTCACCGTTTTGTAGTGCAGATGAAATATTTGGTATAATATATTATGTATAATTTAAACAAATCCCTTTGTTTTGAGGACTGCGATTTACTTTGTATAAATGTTAAGAAAACTCCTTGCAGTTGAGTTATATAGTGCGTTGAAGTATGTTTTACTCTGGACTTTTGTTATTATTTATATAATTATAAAATCATATAGCTTTATCAAATGAGTACTGCATTCGTTGCAGTCAAGAAGAATTTTAGACTAGACTAGCCTGTAGTATAATTATCAATTTTTTCCAATACACGTGACAAGGACTGAACAAGCAATGTTAACTATGGTGAGTATTTTGATCCGAGCTAGTTCTAAGCGATAGAAATATTGCGACATTGAAGCAATAAAGCCGGTTAAAAATATTCATCTGTAATACTATAATTACTACCTACTTATGTTTTACCTATCGTTCGCATTGTATCTACTTTTAGCAATGTAGTAGCCACGATTACCTTTTGCTACGTGTCGTTTAAAATATAAATACGTCATTGTAGTACAATATATATATATAAGTCTTCTAAATGGTATTATTGTTAAGAGGACATTAGGATGTAGAAAATGCAAAGTTTAAGAAAATAATATAAAGGTCTTCTTCTTTGACTTGTACCTACGTTGTTATTGCTTTATCGTAGACAGTAGTGAAATTTAACAGATATGGTGTATTATTGACAAGCATACGAAGATTTCTTAAGAGCTAGATGTTTATGCAGTGGTTGATGGTAACTATGAATCCCGAGGATAATTAAGTGCTTATATATTTACATATATATAGATTATTATAGACGTAATGGAGTAAACTTGAAGTATGCTAGTTGAATAATCCTTTAGGGGTATCTAACGGGAACTATGTATGTTTTCATATAGATTTTTGTAGCATTTAGACCATTTAATTTGTTAAACGGAACTAGTCTAGCAAGTGCATTCGATTTCATTATTTTTATCTCCCAGATGGTATTATTTGGGTTAAAGATCTTTTAGGTTTGTATTTCTGTTTGTTAATCGAATGTAAAATATGTTAGAATTTGGTCATTTCCTTGCTGTCAGTATTCTGTACAATTACGAAATACTTACTACCCTAAATCATCCTTCATCATATTTATAATGAATGCCGTTAAATGCTGCAGCAGTTTTTGATCTTGGGACTTAACTTAAAAGTTTAGCGTACGACAGTATTTCGAAGCATGTACAGTCAGAGTCAATCAAGTCAAACGAAATAGGTTTACAGTTATGTTCAAAGAAGTAATACTCGAAATACCATGACTCCTCGATACGGAGTTATTACAAGGGATTAGGATATTTCAATGACATGACTGGAACCATCCTTATTTTCAGATGATTATGATTACTAGACATTCCATAATATGTGGTCATTGACTCAACAACTGGCACTGTTTTATTAGCAATTTCATGGGTGAATGAAAGTACCTAGTGGTGTTTCTTGGTTTGCAACCTGGTAATATCAGCATGATACATAGTAGTTTGCTTCAATTGGATTACAACGTTGTTCTAGATTCATAATTATGTAAGTAAGTAGTCGTCCTCGTCAAGTATTTTGATATTGTATCAGTTCTTCACATCATTGTGTTATCGGTGTATTAGATACATTTCTGGCCTATAAGTTTGTGGACATCAACGAATACTAACCAACATCCACGTTTACCGAATGACTGGTAAAATATTTCTAAAATACCGTACACATTATATCATATATGTATTGTATTGCATGCAAAATTAATAGTTATTAATTTGATGTTAAAGTACCTGGGGTGGCTCGCAGGAGGTTTCTACTGAATACTAATATGTAATTTCTGATTGAATATTCAGTTGCTACTAAAAACTTGATTGAACACGTCTTCACTTTTTTACACTTTTTTAGACTGATTTTTCTCCAGCTATGCATGTAGTGATTTCAGTCTTGCAAGCAAGGATTATTGCAGTTGCAGTAATTATATAGACAAAGTTATAGCTGTCGCGTCTGTCGCGTTTGCTATGTTCACAAGCTACAACATGTTTAACTTTGGTTTATTAGGAAACCACCAAATAATTATAAATGTATTTTACTAGGAAAGCGTTGGTGCCGTCGGAATTTAACGAAATGATAGATGAATGATCTGTGACCTTCCTTGAAACGTAGCGTAAGAATTTGTATTGACACGTATATTAATGTTGGACTAACACTGAAGTAGGAATAACAAAAGGTTTCGAATGAGAAAAAAATAATATAGGGTATGTTAAACGTTTCTAACGTTTGAAAGTTGGTAGGACGCGTTGTGAGACGAACTGAAAATGCTTTAATGGGCTACAATGGGTAATGATTTGAAAGCTACATGGAAAGGATGGCAAATTGGAAAAGTTGGTAGTCGAAATGCAGCGGAATGTTTATCGATTCAAGTAGCTTTAAAAGCGCGTCTAGTTCGTGTTACTTGATGATTTTGTTGCGATGCGTGGCTCGTCAGTAGATACGTGTCAACCGTTAGCTCGCATGGGTACTTTTGTAAAGTATTAATTTGCACATGTAGGTAATTGAGTTGAGCCTGGAAATAGTAGGTACGAGCAGAATGAGAAATGACATTATGTCTTCGTTTTCTGTTTAATTGCACTTGTCTAGCGTAAGTTCCAGCTACTTTTATACTCTGGCAAAATAAACTTAGTTGAAATGTCAAAGTTGAGAGCATAAACTTGCAGTGTGAATTTTTTCAAGATTTTCTATGAATTTTTTTTAGTTCTGAATGACGTATTTTTAAATTTCGGGTAGTTTAAGGCTTTTTCGTGTGAGGGAAAAACTATCATGACGTTAAAACTGAATTATATTGGATATATTTACTAATTATCTAGATGTAGGCAAAAAATTATTTTGAACTTGAAACTGTTAAATGTCAATTCGTGTTCGTATTGTACCTGAAAAGGTACATGGGACTTTGTGTACGAGTAACTGAATGGATTACACAACCGAAATAGATGATACCTAAATATAATTACTTGATATAAGCATAGAAACCAATGTACTACAGTAATAATAATTTCAACGACTTATTCAAATTTCAAAAAAATCGTAAATACAAAGAAAACTATAAATTATAAAAATCCGAAAATATGATTTCACTCTGTGGATACCGTTAATTATTGTAAACTGTAATTGAAACTCTCATGTTTTAAATAATGTGTAAAAAAGTATGATAACAATGACTTGAGTTTTTCATTGCAAACGTCAGGATTCCCAAATACTAATGATAAGTAGTTAATGCCACAATATTCATAGTCACACTTATGGATTCAGTGAAATACCTTACTCAAAAATCAAAACAATATTATATATTATATACAAAGTGTAAACTAATGGAGACTGCAGAATGAGTTAAGATTTACTTATTATACGTCGTTTTCGTATTTCATATTTAATGCTAAGTTGTGTGACTATTAAGACATGTATAATCAACTTTAGCATTATAAGATTCTATTGGTATTGTACAAGAGTAATCTATAATTATTTAAATGTACGAAAAATAATACAAGAGTTACAATAAACGTACCTCATTGAGTGCAATGGAAGTTGATGAGTATTTTGTAGCAATGGAGCATTTACATTTTTTCACTACCCATCCACATATACATAAACCTGTAATTACCTGTGTACATAATTATAATACTGGCATAGAGCAGGAAATACATGCCACCTGCACGTACTTTTTAATTGCATACAATTAATTTTTACAAAAATTCTCACTGATTCTTTGATCTACAGTCATCCTACAGTTTCAGTGGTATCGACTGTCTGCATTTTTTTTTGCATCCCAGGACACTCAGGAACATCTAATCACTGCAGGTTTAGCTACACAATTATTTTACGCAGTCAGTCGGATTTACTAGATATACTTCTGAGCCAACTTTTCAAACGTGGATAAGCACGCTTTCACTTGAGCATTTGCTCAAATAAAATTTCGATTCGATGACATCCAAAAGGAAAGTAGACGTTAGTGTTAATACACACTCGTTGTTCTTATGATGTTGATAGTTGACGAAAAGTAAATTGTATTATCAGCAGAAATGTTTCCTTGCACAACGTAGCATTTTCATTTCCTATTACCCATCTACCAGTGGCGTAACCAAAATTTTTTCTCTGGTATGCCTACTAAACGACCTGAATCTATTCAGGGTAAATTAAAAAAAACTGCATGCGTTTTTGTTTAAAATATAAATAAAAATGCGCCTGTTTTTGTCTTAATTTAAAAAAATGCACGTGTTTTGTATAAACTAATAATATGCGTGTTTTTTTTGTAAATTTTAAAATACGGTATCTGTTTTTGTGTAAATTTCGAAAACTGTATCTGTCTCTTTGTAAATTTAAAAAAAACTGTGTGTGTTTTTGAATACATTTAAAAAATGGGACTGTTTTTGTGTCAATTTTTTAAAAAAACTGAATCTTACATAGTATAAGCCATGAGCTCCATTTCTTACGTAGGCGTAGTCCTACCTGGCCTATCCTTGGTTGTGCCACTACTACCTGCGTAAATAGGAGGCGAAGATTTTGTGGATTTTCCAAAGATAGTAAATCCGATAAGAGGCAAATTGGATATTGCGAATTTGTCTCTTTTCGGACGTGCCATTTTCAACGACATTATTTTGCTGGAAGAGTTGGGGATTTATAATTCAGTCTTGTCATCATTCCATGATTAAAATTGCATTCTATAATACATATTTGATTACACTATTATTTTTCATTGTCATGCAATTGTAATGCAAGAAATAATTTTTACTGGATCTCTCCAACTTTAATAAAATATTCGGAAGCGTTCAGGCTCAGTGGTGTTTACATAAAAACAGCAATCATTAAAATGAATCTTTGTGAAGAAATGCGTGGATGTTCAAGTTCAAACCTTTGTCTCTTGCTCGAAGACGAAGAAGTTGACATGCTATACCGTTGATTTTATTGTGGCCGCGAATGGATGATCGGTTCCTTGTGCTGCTCACGTAAATCTGCGGCTTCTTTGTTGTCTCGTCAAATTATAAGTCTCGATGAGTAAATTCAGTAAAAGAAAGACAGGCAACTTGACGTCTGGGAGACGACTTTTCCTACAAATTTAATCCTTTACACTGTTGACTCAAACGAATGACGGTGATAGAAATCTGTCTGCGTTCAACTCATCTTAAAAGACTTGAGGTGTGGTGAAGAATCTCTCAGTTGCAAAGTCTTGAGCTTGTATATTATAGCGGTGCTTATTATTATTCCTATTCCATAGTTCCATACATGCGAGTAAATGGTACAGCAATGCAGACGGGAAGCCACCTGTACTTTTTTGCTCCTTACGCAGATAAACCGTGACAGTATGACTCTAATTATTTACATCTGGGGGAGAAATGATGATTGTGAATATGCGAACGCTAACTAACTAGGTATATGTAGGTAATACGCATCCATTTGGTTTTGGTAGTAATCCTATTTCCTATACACGCAAAAAAGTAAGGAAAATCAATAAAAATGAGTTGAATAAGATGAGATATGCTCGAAGAATCATGATTTGAGAATCAAGTTCCCCTTGCCTTTTTCCAAGACATTTTCAGGGGTGCAGACGACAAGTAATGCTTACATCACGAAATCTGGATTACTTGTTGATACTGATAGTAAACTAGTTCGATAGTTCGATCTAAATTAATTCGCCTCAAGAAACAAGCTTTATCTCATGGGGTTCAGCTTCCACTCGGTTTCTTGTTGTTGTGGATCTTCCACTTTGTATGTAAGTGATGGAGTTTAGTTGGATGGTGATGGTAGGTATTTTAAAAGTTTCTGTGTGCATCAGATTTCCATCATCGATCGTCTGGTCGGGGAAGTTTCCAGCGGCGTAAGCAGGATTTTTTTTTCTGGTAGGCCTACTCAATATACTGGATCTATCAAGTGTAAATTTCAAAAAACTGCATGTGTTTTTGTATAAACTTAAAAAATGTGTCTGTTTTTTTTATAAATTTCGAAAAACGGTATCTGTTTTGTGTTAATTTCAAAACAATGCATGTGTTTGGGTATAAACTAAAAAAAAATGCGTTTGCTATTTTTATGAATTTCGAAAAACGGTATCTGTTTTTGTGTTAATTTCAAAACATTGCATGTTTTTTTATAAACTAAAAAAATGTGTCTGTTTTTTTATTTTCGAAAAAATTTTTCGGTATCTTTGTTTTAATTTCAAAACAATGCATGTGTTTGGGTATAAACTAAAAAATGTGTCTGTTATTTTTGTAATTTAAAAAAAAACACCTGTTTGTCTATATTTTTCAAAAAACTATATCTGTTTTTGTGTAGATTTCAAAAAACAGCATTTGTTTGTGTGTAAATTTTGAAAAAAATTGTATCTTATATAGATAGTATTAGCTCAATTTCTTGGGTAGGCCTAGGCCTACCTGGTTACGCCACTGTAAGCTTCCCTACGAATTATTTAATTTGAATCAGGTTGACGTAACACTTACCACTCTTGTGATTGCATACGGCTACGTCGTTAAAAGTTATGATTTCGATTCCCTTGTCTCGTCTGACCAAGAACTTGGACAATGGATAATAAATGAAGAGGCCGGATACCATCCGTCTATTAGTCAATTGCACTTGTTGCACTGCCCCGCTATGTACCTACATACATACATATGCTACTGCTTGACCAGATACGTAATCGTAATTTCATTACACTTGCACACTGCACCCGTACACAAACTTTGACACAAAGTTATAATAATTACGAGTTACGAGTACATATGTACATATGTAATGCATCTTTGATGAACCTTGTCTTTCGTATCATTCCTAGGTACCTACCTACGTACGTTCACGATTCACGCATGCAGGCAAAATAAAATTCAATATGCAATTCAGAATGCAGTAGTTTATTTGACTCGCTGTGAATGCAGATATTACATTTGTAATGGATATTACAATAGAACCTGCCCTGGTTGCAAAAATTTGTCTTGCACATGGGGAGCAATTTCAAAATTTTCCTATCTATGCTACCATCCTTTGTCCTAATTCATGTCATAGAACCATACGTGGACTCAATATCTCATTCATCTTTCTATTTATTTTATGTATTTGATACAACTATCGTACATCTCTGTACTCTGTGCACGGGCTCTTAAGTTAGAGTTAGACAGCGACAGCATCAAAATCAAAAGTCAAGAGCATGAAATTCTGAATCATCTTCAATCTTCGTTGACCCAAGTTTTTCTATGTATGTCTCGTTCAGCGGTTCAATCCAAACTTGAAGTATGTGGACAGTTCTTTAGTTTAGTGTAGA